>JABUQX010017948.1:0-21435 GCA_015478945.1 Trachelipus rathkii
CAAACAAGGAGAGAGAGAGGTGATCCTTATATGCTCGCCTCACTTACTTTTTTTTTAATCTCTAGAGGTTTAGAACTCTTTTATATACAAGACCCGACTAGTAACGACCTCATGTTAAAGATCTCCGAGCATTGCATCTATCCCTTTACTTCTGTATCTATGTTTTAGGGCTAAATTCATTGTCAGCCCCAAATATTTATACAGTAAAACGGTCTCAAAACCTGATCTTAAAATACTATCTTTTTCACTCCGTTTAATATTGGGTAGAAGTTGGCACGCCAGACAGTTTTTTTGCAAATTTTTGGGTCATTGTTTCCTGCGTGTCATTCTCAGCCTGTTCAGTTTCCATCCCACCCCCCTCTCACAATGCCCTGTTCGCCAAATGACTTTTTTGAGATATTCTTTTGAGCCTGTCTCAGTGCCAGTTTCTTCTATTGCTCGATGTTGAATTCTCTTTACACTAGCTACTTTTCAATAATTTCTTGGTCCATTTCGGCTGGTGCTTATTTTCATATGCCAATCTTCTCAATTTGGGTCATTCATCTTCCATCATCTCTTCTGTAATAATTTCAAGCTCCGCCCTCCGCTATTAGGGGTGCGCTCGTGGCAAATAGCCAAGGATGTGCTCCGAATTTTTTAAAACTGTCTATGATTCTTTAAAACCTGTAGTCATATATATTATGAACAGTCAAAACATCGGAGAGCAACGCTTCCTTGTCTCAACTTCGCATTCCTTTACCCTGATGATAATCAAACTCTCATATTCTCACTCAAATCTGCCGCAGAAATTGCTCTCTGTTATCTGAAGTCTGGATTATGTTGAGCTTGATTGTCGTTTGTGGTAGATCGTTACTTTCTATCCAGTCATCATTACTCTATGTTTTGTTGGAAACTCTCTCCTTCCTTCTAATTTTTCACTTATGTCTGAGTATTTATAAATCTTTTCCTCTCTTTAAATATATCTCTATTACACAGTATCGCGCGCTGCCGCACTTGACGGATACATATTAATTGGCGTATTAAGTCATAGGGGCTGGGTTAGGTTTTGAACTTTCCACCCTTTGTTTTTGATTTTTCTTGTTTTGCTTTTTTTTCCTCCTTTATTTGAGATAATAATAATAATAATATATAAATCAATAAATTAATAATAATACTATAAATATATAATAATATATTAATTATATAATAATAATAGATAATAATAATAAATGGATTAATAATATATTCATATAAACAAATAATATCATAATATATAATAATATAATAATAATTAATATATTGGAGAATTATTTATTTCATAATTAATTCTTATAATTAATTAATATTAATAATTAATAATAATAATAATAAATAATAATATTTTCCGCCTACTTATGATATCGTACAGAATAATATATTTAAAATATGTAAATATTTATTATTTTCGCAATGCCATTTAACTTGTATTGGCTTACAGGATTCCTAATATGACTGCGTCAATAATTAAAGAGCTTTTGAAACTAAACTTAAATTTTTTTTTGTAGTAGGTAATAGTGTATCAATTAATAAAAATTATATTTAAAAGTACTATTATCCTTTCGTGTATTGACATTAGCTAAAATATTTAATGTATGTTTTTTTTGCTCCTCTATTTTTGGTATTATTTCTTATCATTTTTCTTAGTATTAGATGATTCAATTTGTAATATTATACTACTAATTAGTTTATTTCTTAATATATTAATTGAATAAAGAAATGTTTACATATGATTTTTGCTAACCTTTAGATCTACTTTTATTTCTATATTATTATTACGTTGAAACGGTAGCAACTATATTTATTAATAAAGTGTTGCGAATTTCTTTGTTTATTTTATTAAGAAATGTATTCATACTTTTGTTGTTTTATTCTCTGTTCAAATAAATGTCTTCCTAATTTCTCTGTTATCTACTTATATATAAATGTTTTCCAAATACGTTGTTTTTTTCTTTATAAATTTATTATCTTTTTGCAAAAAGATTTCTTACTTCGCCTTCCAAAAATCCAAGAAGAAGGTAATCTGTATTTTAAAAACAAATTTTCTCATAAAAAAATTTTGATAAAATCATTTTAATCTGTTTTTAAAGCGTAATTGTGCTGTTTCATTTAAAATTACAGTTTTCACTTATAATTTGTCTCAAATAGAAAACAGAAAAATCTGATTATTATTTTAAAATGATATATGACACTAATGCCTAAAGAATAAGCTCTGAGAAGTGGTTTTCTGGTTTTCCTCATCTCTCTTAAACATTTTTTCTCGTTTTCTAACCCCTCTGAGTAACTGGACAACATTATTAGTATAAAAATAAGGACGAAAATATTTTAAATATTAAAGAAATAAGTAGCGAAAGACAAAATGACGAAAATATATATCTATTATTCACATTATAATTGTCACATAATTGTATAAGAGAAATAATTTCCTATGAAACACGAAATTTCTTATAATTTCATAAATGTTTTTTATTTCGTTTTCTCATTGATTCTTTTCCTGTACTCTTGTCAAAACTATAAAAGAAATAAAATAATAATTTAAATTTTTTTACATTGTCCTTTATCTTAACATCAACTTCGTGATATTTAAAAATAATTATATCAGTATGGCTAATTGTGAATATATGGGAAAATTAATTTTTATTATGAAAACAAATTTGAAATTTGAATAATTTTGATGACTTTTGAACTTTTACCTTTGACCTTAATATCTTATATTAATTTGACTCTATTAATATCTTGTAATTATTCATTATTATTATATATATCTATTTATGTTCCTTCCAAACTTATTATTATTATTCATTGAATTATTATTAATCATTACGCAGCCGATTATTAATCTTCAGATTGAAATTCTCATACATAGATTCGTGGATGGCAACGATGCGGCCGCTCATTGCATCGCCCAGGGGAGGAGCAGAGCCTGTTAGGCTAAGTTCACGTCAAGTAGTCGGGTGTCAGATGATAGATTTATGGGTGGATGTAGGGGTGCGATGGAGATTTGGTTGCCGACATGTCGGTATCTATGGAAGGGGGCGACTCATCGCGGCGAGTGATTTGGAATTAAAGACTTTGATTAGGGGCGTGATCCGCTTTTAGAGCGTCATTGGCGTACAGAGATTAGTACTCGTACGAGTATATGTAGAAGAGGGACGGTTGGGAGAATAGCGTACATTGATTTGATTATATCTTATTGATTTACCTATTAACAGTTATTAAATTATTATTATTATTATATTGATAATTTTCTCTACATTTTTTATTATTATTGCTAATTATGTATTATCAGGTCAGATTTATCGCAGTTATAATAGGTTTTTATGTATGTAATTACGTACTTATATATATATAATAACTCCTGTTGATCTTTATTATTTTTATTAATCTGTTTAAAGAAGTGGTATGGATGAGTCCCTGAAGATTATGAATTGGTAAGACACCCACACGATACGGGGACCGAAACCTGGAAAAGGGTTTTACCTTAAAAACTAAATCAAGTTCTCTTATAATTTTTTTTAAGTTCTTTATTTATTTTAAAATTTGTTGGTACATCTGTATTTTGTTTTATTTTTTAAAATAAATTTTAAAAATTATTCAAAACATTCTGTTTTTACTAAATTTTTGTTTACTTTTTATTAAAAATAAACACTTTTATTACTATTTATTTATTTATTTAATTATTATTATTATTATTATTATTATTATTATTATTATTATTATTATTATTATTATTATTATTATTATTATTATTATTATTATTATTATTATTATTATTATTATTATTATTATTAGGACTATGGAAAATGAGATTCTGAGCTTCACGGAACACTACGGATAGATTTATTTATTTATTTGGAAGAAATATTTATTTGGCAAAAGTAATTAATTTAAATATTTTAGATATGATTTTTATTTGAAAAAATCTTAAGAAGAATTTTAATTTTGAAAAATAAAATTGTCCCGTGGGAAGAAAGACTCACAAGGTAACATCACACCTGACATCCTGGATACGGTGAAAAACCATAAATAGAAGGTAATTTACTATTACCTGGTTCGGTCTTTGGTTCTATTCTTGGAATACGATTATTCGTGAGGATTCTATCGGTTATTGAGTATTTCATCGTTGAAGACTTATCTCTTGTATTGTGATATATTATTATTGAAAGTCCTGATTCAATAAAGCTCTACTACGACAGTGAGACATAAGAAGAATGCAGGTTAGATAATCATCGATTTGTTTTGAAGACAATTGAAGAATTTTGTCCTTGAAAAGAGAATTTAGAAAGTCTTGTGATTACTCAAAGGGAAATACTATAGAAAGGATTGAATAGTAACCAGAGAGAGACCTATTGGAAACTGTCTGAAGGAAAGTTATATATATATATATATATATATATATATATATATATATATATATATATATATATATATATATATATATATATATATATATATATATATATATATATATATATATAGTTATTAGTCTTCTCTTCTTTTTATATATATATATATATATATATATATTGAGGAATTGTTATATGACATTGAGAACGACTTTCGGCTGGATTCAGAAACTAATATTTATTGAAAAGGATTTACTTTCTAAAAGTAAAGGGCTGCTGATAGTCTGTGAAGTCAATCTTGAGACTTAGAAGCATTTTGCAAATCAAAAGACTTTGTGATTGTTCACCGAACTTTGTGTCTGAAGTGAAAGACTACATTGTGAAATCTTACCCTAGACAATTTGACCAATTTTATTTTGTGTTTTTGAATAAACGAATACCGGGAATTGTCACGTTATTTATTGACAAAATCCCCATCTTGTGACAATAAATTGGAGGCTCTGTCCGGAATTAGTTTCTGAAAGAAAAGAGGTATATTACGACCAACAAATTAGAGGTCTGGTCTGAAATAGCTTACAAAGAGAAGCTGCCAGAGAAGCAGCAGAGAGACAGAGAGAAGCAGCAGAAAGGGAGGATGCAAGAGCAGAGAGACAAAGAGAGCATGAGCTAGAGCTCAGAAGAATGGAATTGCAAGCGGGCATCAATAATCAACAACAAGTTGTAAATAATAATGATGTTAAGGCAAGGGTGCCTAAGCTCCCTCCTTTCGCAGACAATAGAGATGAGATAGATTGTTATCTTGAACGCTTTGAGAGATTTGCGGAGATAAACAGATGGGACAGAGGGAATTGGGCATCCCACCTTAGCGCCTTATTGACAGGGAAAGCTTTAGTTGCATATTCCCGCATTCCTAAAGAAGATTCAAAAGATTACGACAAACTGAAGAATGCTCTTCTGTTGTGTTACAATTTAACAGAAGATGGCTACAGAATAAAATTTAGGAGTGCAAAGGCATATAACGACGAAAGACCCATACAGTTCATCGACAGATTGAAGAACTATGTCATGAAGTGGACGGAACTGGCATAAATTAATAAAGACTTTAATGATATCATCAATTTGATAGTAGCAGAGCAGTTCCTAAACACATGCCCGAAGGAACTGGCAACATTCTTACGAGAAAGAAAGATCAATTAACTGGACTCAAGATGCGGAAAACTACCTCCTGGCGCATAACAAAAATTTGGCATCAACAATTAGTAAAGAAGATCCCTATAAGAAAGAGAAAAAAGTCGTCATCGAAAATTTTAAACATTTTGAAAGACCTAAATTCCAGTCCACTTGTTTCAAATGTGGGAAGAAAGGGCACAAGGCCATCGATTGCAAGAATTACAGCCCTTATAGGAAAGACGATCAATATAGAAACTACAACAACAATCGTTCTAATAATAATTGGAGAGAAGGACCAAAAAGGGCGGCTGCTGCCATAACAGCTGAAATTAAACGATGGGACAATGAGGCTGCCCCCGATATTACACCGACACGCGGAGATTTGAATGCCGTTGGAGACCCTGACCTTATGAAACATGTTGACGACAACAATAAGATTGCTTTAGCATGTGGCAGAATGACACCTGTCGTCAGAGTCGCATGCGTAAAGAGTGGTACGGCAAGACCCAACGTCCAGAATGCGATGATGCCTGTTGTCGATGGAAAGATCAACGGAATGGCGGGGAACGTATTGAGGGACACCGGTTGCGACTCTGTTATCGTTAAAAAAAGTATACGTCGGTAGACCAGAGAACTGTGAAGAGAAAACAAATACTACTGATCGACAATACGATTAGGGATGCGCCAGTTGTTATGATTGACGTCATTACATCATACTACACGGGCCGTGTTGAAGCCATAGCTCTGGACGATGCTATATATAATTTAACAATAGGGAATATTCCTGGTGAAAGGAATGCAAAAGACCCTGTTGATAGTGCGGGGGTGTCGCACGCGAGGGCAATGTATAGTTCTCAGAAGGAAGCGGCCACAGCGTATGGAGATATGATGGAGCACTCTGATGGTCAAGCGGTAGTGTCGTGCGAGGGTGAAGCAATAAACTCGCAGGACGAAGAAATCACAGCGCCTGACGACACATTGGAGCGCCCTGTTGATCAAGTGGTTACGCCGCGCGCGTGTAGTTCTCACGATGAAGGGTTAACTGCACCGGAAAGCACCCAACAGCCAAGTAACGACGGAATCACTCGTGAAAAGTTCATCGAGTTTCAGCGAGATGATGAGACGTTGAATAGATGCAGGGCCTTGAGTGAGTTAGAGAACAAAGAAGAAAGGCGGTCGTTCTATGATGTAAAGAAGGGAATTTTATATCGGTGTAAACAGGATAAAGAGGGCTCGAGCGAGCAAATCGTGGTACCAAAGAAATTACGAAAGGAAGTTATGATTATGGCACACGATAGTATTATGGGTGGACATCTCGGGATTAAGAATACGACGAACAAGGTACTCTCAGAGTTCTACTGGCCTGGGATGAACGAAGATGTATCCAGATTCTGTCACTCATGTGACATATGCCAGAAGATGGTACCAAAAGGGAAGGTTGTAAAAACGCCACTGACAAAAGTCCCGCTTATAGGAACCCCGTTCAAAAGGGTGGCGGTACACCTCGCAGGCCCGATTGTGT
This sequence comes from Trachelipus rathkii, assembly GCA_015478945.1. Taxonomy (NCBI): domain Eukaryota; kingdom Metazoa; phylum Arthropoda; class Malacostraca; order Isopoda; family Trachelipodidae; genus Trachelipus; species Trachelipus rathkii. The sequence goes on from JABUQX010017948.1 coordinate 7,054, forward strand.
TTTCTTCTCAAGATGGGCACAGGTATATACTAACTCTTGTGGACTACGAAACGAGGTACCCTGAAGCTGTACCGCTAAAAAATATCGATACAGAGACGGTTGCAGAAGCTCTGGTGGACTTGTACTCTAGGATTGGGGTACCGGATGAAATACTAACCGACTTAGGGACACAGTTTGTATCGAGGTGCATGAAGGAGGTGTCTAGACTATTAAATGTGAAGCAGTTGAGTGCAAGCCCATATCACCCTATATGTAATGGCCTAGTTGAAAAATTCAACGGTACGATGAAAAGAATGCTAAAAAGACTCTGTAGCGAACAACCTGAAAGGTGGAATAAATATATAAACACCTTATTATTCGCCTATCGTGAGGTGCCGCAGGAGAGCACCGGGTTCGTGCCTTTTGAATTATGTATGGTAGGATCGTGAGAGGACCCATGCATATAATGAAAGAACTATGGATTAAAGAGCGGCAGCAAGACGAGGTGACGAGTACGTTTTTAAGTTAAGGGAGAAATTAGAAGAGACCTTAAAAATAGCATCGATCGAATTAGAAAAGGCCCAAAACCGGTACAAAAATTATTACGACAAAAGCGCCAAGGAGAAAAAGCTCGAAATAGGAGATTCTGTATTGATTACTGCCCACTGAAAGTAATAAGTTACTGATGCAGTGAAAGGGTCCTATGAAGTCGTCGGTACCATTGGGGAGAATGACTATAGGGTGAAAGTCAATGAGAAGATCAGAACGTACCACGCAAATTTGTTAAAAATATACAAAAGGGATGAAGAGATAATGACTATTATTAATTGCGTTGCGTTAGGAGTGTAGACTTCGAGAGTGTTAGAAGAAGAAGTGATTTAGGAGAGCGCGTGGTCTTAGGAAAGCTGATACGCTAAGGAAGCTTCGAGGATATTATTCTAGGGCACTGAGATAGGAAGAAGAAGAAGATCAGAATAAAGAAATACTAAACGAGTTCAACCGAGCATATTTCACGGATTTGCAGGGAAATATGACTATGATGAGACGAGATTAATTTGACGGTCCAAAGTCCCTATAGAGAGTAGCGTACTCCCATACTATGCCCTGAGAGAACATTTAAAATAGAGGGTGAACAAAAACCTGTAAACAGAGTGGTTAGGGAGTCTGATTCTCCTTATGCATCGCCGATAGTGAGGTGAAGAAGAAAAACGGATCCAACCGGGTATGCGCGACTACCGAGTTAAACCAGGGTCACCGTTATTCAACCGAAACCAATGGCCGATAACTGAAGAGAATTTTCACCAGTTGCTTAAGGAAATCTCTCAAATCGATCTCAGATAAAGGCTATGGCAAATTCCAGTGAGGAACGAAGATAACCACAAGACGCTTTTTAACGCCAGACGAGGCATTCACGAATTTTCAGCGATATATTTGGATTAGTAATGCAGGCGGACTTTGGAGTAGGGTCTGTGAGGAAGATACTTACGAGGTAATAAGGAGTAAGATTATTTACTGGACGACCATAATTGTACAAATACGCGAAACTTGGACGACCATATAATTGTTAATTAGGAAATTGATTACGGTAGTGGCTTGGCAGTGTTTGCGTATCTCGTTGACGTCAAAATGGGAGATAGTCGTAAGAGACCTTAGAGGGTTCTAGCTAGCTGATCTGAAGGGGTCGTGTCGATTACAAGTGAAATGTGAGAAAGGATCAGGGGAACGCGGGAGGCACATACCAATGAAAGGTTAGATTCTATTCCTAGGACTGACAGGGTTCTACAGAAATTTTATACCCAATTACTCAACGATAGCTGCATCGTTAACCGACCTAACGAAGAACAGGCAACCGAATAAAGTAGTATGGGGAATAGTTCAGGAGAAGGCGTTCGAGACTCTGAAGAGTATGTTAGTCTGTAAGCCCATACTACGACTTCCCAATCTCACCAAGCCATTCATACTCCAAACTAATGCGAGCGATATGGCTATAGGAGCAGTATTGATGCAGGAGTTCGATGACGGACTGTTCCCTATAGCATATGCGAGTAAGAAATTATCTACGAGGGAGAAAGTTTATTCTACGTTGGAAAAGGAAGGGCTAGGTATAATATTTGGAGTGCGAAAGTTTGATAATTATTTATTTGGGAAGGAGTTCGTTCTGCAGACGGATCATCAGCCGCTGATCTATATGCAGAAGACTAAGTACATAAAGGCAAAAGTAATGAGGTGAGCATTGTTTCTGCAAAAATACAAGTTTAGGCTGGAATCAATTAAGGGTATGAAAAATACCGCTGCAGATTACCTAACGAGAATCGGGACATGAAAGATTATTGTTTTAGTTAAAAAGAAAAGCCCCGTTTTCTTTCTTAATGGGGGCGTGTGTTATGATATAAGGACTATGGAAAATGAGATTCTGAGTTTCACGGAACAATACGGATAGATTTATGTATTTATTTGGAAGAAATATTTATTTGGCAAAAGTAATTAATTTAAATATTTTAGATATGATTTTTATTTGAAAAAATCTTAAGAATTTTAATTTTGTAAAATAAAATTGTCCCGTGGGAAGAAAGACTCACAAGGTAACATCACACCTGACATCCTGGGTACTGTGAAAAACTATAAAATAGAAGTAATTTACTTATTGCCTATGGGTTCGTCTTTGGTTCTTATTCTTGGAATCGATGTTATTCCCGTGAGGATTCTATCGGTTATTGCAGTACTTACATCGTTGAAGACTTAATCTCTTGTTTTGTGTATATTAGTTGGAAAGTCTGATTAATGAAGCTCTACTACGACAGTGAGACATAAGAAGAATACAGGTTAGATAATCATCGATTTGTTTTGAAGACAATTGAAGAATTTTGTCCTTGAAAAGAGAATTAGAAAGTCTTACAATTGCTCAAAAGGAAATACTATAGAAAGGATTGATTGAGTATGAATGAGTAACCAGAGAGAGAGAGACCTATTGGAAACGTGTTTCTGAAGGAAAGTATATATATATATATATATATATATATATATATATCTATATATATATATAGATATATAATATATATATATATATAAATATATTATTATATATATATATTATATATATTACTTATATTTATATTAATATATAGTATATTTATTTTATGACATTGAGAACGACTTTCGGCTTGATTCAGAAACTAAACTAATATTTATTGAAAAGGGTTTACTTTCTAAAAGTAAAGGGCTGCTGATAATCTGTGAAGTCAATCTTGAGACTTGAAGCATTCCCTGCAAATCATAACAGGACTTTGTGATTGATTCACTTTGTGTCTGAAGTGAAGATTACATTGTAGAATCATACCCTACCCTAGACAATTTGACCAATTTTGTAATTTTGTAAAATAAATTGTCCCGTGGGAAGCAAGACTTCACAAAGGTACATTACACCTGACATCCTGCCGGAGTACGGTGGAAAAACCATAATAAGATTTAGAGTATGTACTAAGGTACTAGGTTCGTGTCTTTGGTATCGGCTTTCTTGGCATACGACTGTTATATACCCGCTAGTTAGAGATGTGTTAATCGGATTAAAGTTTGCGCTTTCATTTTGTTGAAATACTTAATCATCTATGTATATGTGAAAAGTTTATATTATTGTTGGAAAAGTCTGATATCAATAGCGGGTGTCTACTACGACACAGTGAAGACATAAAAGAATAAGTCTGTTGATAATCATCGATTTGTTCCTATTGAGCAAATTGCAAACGAAATTTACTGTTTCCTTGATAAAAAGAGAATTAGAACGTATCTTACGAATTACGCAGAATAAGGAAAAGAAACATAAATTCAGACGGGATTAAATAAGTAAAACCACAGAGAAGCGAAACTAAATTGAAAGGGTACTATTATAAGGAAAAGTGATATTATAGATATAATATATATAAAGTATATGTTGTGTAATATAAATATATATTAAATAATATATATAGTAATATTATATAAATAAACTATAAATATTAATTAACATATAAATAATATTAGATATTATAATAAATTTGTTTATAATATATATTATATATATATAATTTTATAATACATATATATATAATTATTTATATATATATATAATTATAATAATACGTATATATTAGGAAATTGTTATAATTGAATTAGAGGAACTTTACTTATCGGATGGATTCAGAACTAATATTTAATTGAAAAAGATTTCTTTTACCTTTTAGAAAAACATATTTGTGTAAATCTGTGAAGTTAGGTTCTCTTGTTCTCTATTTTGTTCTTTCACTTCAAGACTTTTGTGAAATTTGTTCAACTCCGAATACTTTGGGTGTGAAAGTGAAGCACTATTGTGAGAGATCTGAGCAGAAACGGAGTTAGCTATCAATCATGATTTTGTGTATTTTGAATACAAATAAGTCATGAAACACATACTCAAAATAACGAAATCAACCTTAATATTTTTCATGTTATTAAGACTTAATAACAGTTGTGCTAAGCTAATGTCAATGTATCTATTATTATTATTACTATGAATTCTAATTATTGAATATTATTATATTTATATTATTAATTCAAATATGTTGCAATTGATGTATCTCTTATTATTTATTGGCGATATATTTTATTAATTACATATAATTAGACGGTGATATAGTAGTGAGTTATATAAGTAGCAATAATATTAAGGTATAATCACTAATTATTATATATATAGTTATATATTAATAGTATATATAAAGATTGTAAGGTATAATACTATAATATGGAGGACCGCTAATATATAGTACATATACATACGACCGTAAATTAGGTATATTATGATTAAAGCTCGGGTCACTCAGGATAAGGTATAATATAAAGTTATGGAAAATATACTATATATATATATAACATTCGATCTGCTGCTCAATCTTGTTCTCAGATCATAAGCCACTAGATAAAATGTATAATATAGTGTATATATATAATAATTATCTCTAATATATAATTAATATATATAATAATATATAATTATTATATTTATTATTATATATATATTATATTAAATATATTATATATATATTTAATTATAAATTGTATATATATTATTCATATTTATATAATATTATTATTAAGTATTTGTTAATTAAATAATATTTAACTATAAATATAATATATATATAACTATAATTATTTATCTAATATATAATATAAATATAATATGTAATATATAGTATATAATCGTATTATATATATATATAATTGATTAATATTATATTTAATAATTTATATTAATATAATATTTAATATTATGTAAGATATATATATATAATCAAATATATTATATATATATTATAATAATATTTTATAATTATAATTATATATAATATTAAGTATATTATATTTATATTAATATTATTAATAATAATTTAATTATTTTATATACAGTTAGATAATTTATATATAATATATATATATATTAACTAACATATAGTATATATATATATAATATTATATATTTATATATAATAATTATATTAATTTAATATATATTAATGTATAATAATATTTATATAATTATTGACTATTTGATATAACATATAATATATATAATACATTATATATGATATTATATATAATTTTTATTATATTGAATATATATCGGACGTTTAAAATATTGGATGTTAGATATGTGGGTGAAACGTAAAACCTGTCTGTAGACGAAGGTTAATATTCTAATTTGCGCACCCCCCTAAAATTGATTAAAATGGTGACGAGAGGTGTTACAAAATTTTAAGGGAAAAGGTAATTTCAGAGAGGGGTGCCGGAGCTGAGGTCGATCTATGGATCGGCTATTCTGGATTAGACCAGCAACGGTGCTGGCTACACGGTTATGACTCACTTAGGTGCCGAGTTTTTTTAATTATGAATGAAATTATAAAACAATATATTTTTGATCTTTTTTATAATATTGTTTAATACGACCCAGTTTGAATCTCGAAATATGTATAGGTTTATTGAGGGTTATGTAGGAAGGGTGTTCTGGGAGGTTTACCTGTGGTATCAGGTCCCAGAAAAATTATAGGATTCGAAAATGCATCAGAGAAGTGGAAGATATAAGAAAGTCGAAGTCGGAAGCTCAGAGAGGAAGTATTCGTTGAGAAGAGTTATATTAGAAGGGAGCGAGATTGCAACTCAATAATAGGATAACAGTCTGGAGCTCACGGTGCGTGTACTGAAGTATTATTAAAATATTCGTTTTAAGTCCCATTTGGTATGCAAAATATATAGTTTTTAAGTATCGTAGAACGGTATAAGGGTGTAAGTTTCGTAAGGGTGTACTGTGGGGTTTATCCCCAGGAGGTAAGCGGTAAGCACCGCCTTATGGGTGCTACGCCTTTATGTAACCGCTTGTACACACCCCCTTCAGCGACTACCCGAGATTCGAGTTCTTAAAGCAGCAATGATATATAAATATTCAAGGAAACAATGGTGCATTCTTCTGGTTTATAGTATAGTAATTAGAATTGGTTTATGTATTGGAATGAGTTAGAGCATTCTTTAGAAAGCTTTGTATAAACATGCACAGTAAACTTCCTATTATTGATAAGATAACCCAGTGTATGCCTAACTAGAACATCTGTGTTAAACTAATAACATCAACTTTGGTAATTATAGATAAGTTAGTTTTCTTTGTAGGGTGTAAGTAACAGTAGGTCACGCTGTTTTTGATGCTTGCGGCTGATACTTTACTGATATTAATACAGTGTACATTTTGGTTAATATGTTGGATCATGTTTATCTACGGTAAGGAATGTTATGTTTCATTTAGGATTTGTTGTATTATGTATGATTTACGAGTATTAAGACTTGTATTTATGATATTTTAAAATGAACTACTAAATATACATTATATTATAACTACTACTACTACTACTATACTACTACTACTTACTACTAACTACTACTACTTAATATATCTATTACTACTGACTATAACTAACTTACTAATAATATAATATAATAAACAATATTTTAATAATAATATTAATATAATAATAATTAATAATAATATTAATAAATAAGTAATAATAATTAAATAGTAATAATAATAATAAATATAATGATAATTATAAACTATATAATATAATTGAAAAGCTTATCAATTGTGCAAATCACATGCATGAACTCGTGTTGACTAAGGACTACCTTCGATTTAGTTAAAGTAAGCTTTGAGATTGTTATTCATTTGTTTGTCGGCATTTATTCACGCTTAAATTTTAATGTCAGATTGTTATGATACTATTAGTTTATATTAGTTTTATAGGAAAATTAATGTTAGGCGTTTATTTCTGGTTGATTGGTTATGATAGATAGGTTATTTTTTTTTGATGTTTGGAACAGGGAATTTTGCTAATAGTCTACGTATTTCATTAAGGGTTTTCAAATTAGGATTGTTAATATGCTCAGACAACATCATGTATGATTTATGTTAAGTATCAAATTCTATTTTCACAAGATGCTATGATTATCTTGTATGCTGGTCACTTTGTAGATTAAAATATGCTTTGGTAAGTAATGTTATAGTTTTGAAATTAGAGAGGGATAAGGTTGAGTGTTAGTTGGTTTTTATGATGAGGTAGGATTTTGGAGAACTTACTTAATTTAGGATCAAAATGTAATAATTAAATAATTAATAATAATATAAATAATTTGTAAATATAATAATATAATAATATGAAATAATATAATAATTATAATAATATATAATATAATATATAAGAAGTAATAATAATAATAATTATAAATAATAATATAAGTAAATAAATAATATTCGTGTATGAGATAATCATGAATAAATTTATGGCTCGGTTTGTATTAGCTAATGGAACTTTTTTTAAATGTTACCAGTTATTCGTAAGTAGAAGAGGTGTGTTAGGTTTTTGTACGTTGAAACATCTATATTCTTATTTCATTGCTTATTATGATATATGTTATTAGCTTTCTTGATTAGTAAACTTTGCTACGTTAGACACATATTCGTTGGTCATATAGTAAGTATATAAAGCAACTTTATTTATTTAAACCATTTGGGAACAAAATACACGAATCGACGGTATATTGCGTAATGATTTTTCGAAAGGGGATAGGCTAAGTTTTATGGACGAATGTTAGTTACTTACCGGTTGTAGCAAAGAACTTTGGTTAATTGAAACTGTGCATTCGTAAGACTAAGGTATGTTATGTTCTTAAGTTCAGTTTAGCTGTATTAGTTTGTTCTAATTCCAATTATATAAAATTACAATGCTTTTGTATTTTTTTAAAGTTTTGTTAACATTTACTATACAAATATAAAAATGCCTGAATGAAAACATAACAAAATTACTCGTAAGGCCTTAAATGTGAAGTACAAATATTAAAAGGTTATTACTAAATTCTTATTTAGGTTTTAATGTTTGGGTACCCGATAATTATATTTATCGTTTTATCCTCGAGAACTTTTTTAAGTCATAATTTACCGTTTATTATGGTGGGATAAATTGTTTTATGAAAAAGGGTCATTATTAGGAGGTTGTGCTCTGTCGTAATATGTGTTCTTATTTTCACATGTACATTACATCCCTAAGTTGCATGGTTCGTCTTTGTATAAAATTACCTTATACGGGAATTGTTAACAATGGGAAAAATCAATATACCCGAATATAGTGAAATATTGCATACCTTCTTATATATTAAGAATTGCAGGACTACGGATTTAATTGTTAGATGCAAATAAAACATAAACAGTGAAACTCAGTATAAAATAAAACAATTGATTTTTTTATTGAGGACTTCGGTAGATGAATTTCTTTGTGTGTTAACATGCTGAAGATGCGGACTTAGATGAACACTCTTATTAAGTCCCAACAATATCTTTAATTTAAACCGTATGGGCGCTAGTTATTCAGTAGTATGAAGAAGGAAGCTGTAATACGAACTATAATATTCTGATGTTAATTTATACTCTCTCTATCACGCGCTTCGGCTCTGGTTCTTGATTATTATTCATTACGGTTATTCTCCTCAAGAGTTGCTCCTCAGGGATATTAAGGAGCCTAACCTATTTGGAATCTATGTTAATAGGGGCACACCTAGTGTATGATATATGGTCTTAGGCACGATGTCAGTTTTAAAATATAAATAAATCAGTAAAAAAACGGAAATTGCTGGCTAAATTTATAGTCCATGTGGCTTTCAATTATTGCTGTTAATCAGATTGATAATTTTACTTTAATAAAAATGTTTATGATGTCACGATTCTTCACTGTATAATTATTTTGGATCAGTTTACTACCTCTATGTTATGATAATGCAATAATTTATATCAACAAACTTAGGGCAATGATTAGAAGTCTATTACCATAAGCTGAGAGTATCTATTAGTTTATAGAAACAAAATTTAGTGTCTTAAACGTGAACTTTTAATCATAATATGTACTCCGTGATGTTATCGAGGAAGTGAAAAAAATATTCAGATTATTAAGGTTTATATGACCTTATAAACGTATGAAAGTGATGACATGAGTTTTGTTGTAAAAGATTTAGCAATTTTTAGATACTTTAAAGTCATAAGTTTAACAGACGATATGTAAAATGTGTAGAGTATAACATTTTTGCGTATATATATAATATGTATATAAATTTAATAATTTAATATATATAGTTATAATAAATATATAATATATAATATTAATAGTATATAATTTATTATTATTTATTATATATAATTATAATATATTATAGATAATTAAATATATTAATTATATTAAATAGTATATATATATATTTATATAATATTTTATTTATATTAATATAATATTTAATAATCTATATATATAAGTATATATATAATATATATATATGAATAATATATAATAATATATTATATATTATAATTAAAATTATTTATATTATATATATAATAGTTATAATATATAATATATATTATATTATATATTGATAGTAGGAATATATATATATACTATAATATATAATAATAAGATATAATATGATAATAATAAAGTGAGAGAGAGAATATAATATATAATATATATATCATGATATATTGTAATATATATACTATATAAGTATATTATTAAATATAATAATATATAATATTATTAAATATATATATTTATAATATGTAATAATATTATATATTTAATTTAATAAATAAATTAAATATAATATAATGATATATAATTATATATATAATGATTTATATATTGTAAATTAATAATATATTGTATTATTAATATATATATATAATATATTATGATAATATATATATAATTAATATATATACTATACTAGTATCTAAAACTTCGTAACAATTATTATTATTAATTATTGTAATAATTTATTGATTAGTATATTATTTGTATATTATTTGTATATTATTTTATTAATTATTATTATTATTATTATATATTTTAATATATTATTATATTATTGTTTGATACGGTATTTTTATGTTCTCACAAGCATGCAATCAATTTGATCTTGGCGCCTGTTTTCGCCAATGACGCTATTTATATGAAACATGATTTTATTTTAGTGAGGTTGATGGCTGGTTATGAAAATATATTACTATTGTGTGAAATATTTTAATAATATTTAAATAACTTATTGTTATATTTATGTATTTCTATATAACACTTCAACTTTCAATGAAAATTCATATATATGTTATATAAAAAATGAAATATTGATAGATTTATTCCTCTATGTGACTCACTTTATTGGTGTTAAAGTATGTTGTAAGTGATTTAGCTAGTTATTCGTATGAGATTGTGTGACGGGTATAAAGTATAGTTATTGTTTTCTAGATTTATTATTTACAGAAGAGGGAAATACGATTTTATATTGTTTTCATTGGCATGACAACTAAAAATCAATTTTAGGGTAATAGGGTAATGTCATTATGGGTCAAATATTTTGTGAAATATTATTACCATGTTAATGTTCAAAATATATATCATTGTATGTTAGAGATATGCTTGAGCAAGTGTGAATAATATTCTAGATAGGTTACGTTTTATGTATGCTATGTTAGTTAATAATTACTGTTGTTAAGTATGAGAATTTTGGTTAAATTTTTAGCTATTTAAAAGTGGGTGTGAGGGTGATTAAAGTTTGATGTTGTATCATAATTTCGGAAGCTGTTTTTATTTAAAGTTTAATGTACTTAACATAATTATATTTGAAACTTTATCAATCATATGTAATTACGTGATATCGATGATACTTCTCAATTATGTGCAAAGTGTTGTTTATGTTAATGTTTATTCAAAATGATACTCGAATAAAAGTGCACTTGAATCAATAGATCGTAATATGATCTTAAGGGAGGAGGTGAGTAGGAAGCGGATAGATCACGGTTGGATGGAAGGGTATATTGATTTACTGTTTACTGCTATTTGGATGATGTTAAAACGTTTCTAACTTTTTTAATATTTAATCTTATCAAATGACAGAAAACAATACAATTTAAGGAAAAACTTTCATGAGTAAGCAATAAAACAAATACTTAATAGATACGTACATTCAAAATTAAACAATTAATTTTGGTACAGTCTAGACACAAATAAATTACCAAATAGATTAACTTATTCATATGTGAACAGACTGAGAAAAGGCGAGGTAGGATTATTGATATTATTTATGTGCACTTTATGTAAGGAATGATGAAAAGAGTAAGTGTTTTTTTAAGCTCTTACGATTTTGAAAAGTATAAGGGCTAATGTTTGGTTATACAAATTAAGGAACGCATGGAAATCATAGAATCAATAGATCTAAATGTGAGCGTGGTAGGGGAACAGTGGTGAGGAAAGAAAAAAAACTATAGAAAAAAAAATGAAGAGATTAAAGAATAGCTGAGGTGGTGTTGAATTTACTGAATAGAAAGATTAAAGAAGAAAAAACTTGTATAATTATTTTATTATAGTTATTAATTCGACGAAAAAAGTAATAAATGTTTGTGTTATGTTATTAACAAAATATGACTGTGATATTATAGTCAATGATCTGGAGTAAGTGGGAGAGGGAGGGGCATATTGAGAGTATTTGAATTTCACTGATTTTACTGCTTTTAGTGGATTTGGTTAATAAAACGTAATTTTTAAGTTTCTATACATGAAAAGGCATAAATTTTAATAGGATTTATTTAATTAAACACGAAATAAAAAATTTAATATAATAAAACATATGAAATAATTATGAAAGCATTATTAAAAATTATAAATTGAATAAAGAAATAAAATAGCAAAAAATCAATTTGAATATTGGTATGACGATTATATAAAAATAAAAAACGATAAAAATGATGAAAAAGATAATTTGTAAGTCTTTCAACCTATAGAAAAAACGGTTATTATCTTTTTTGTAAGAATGCATACTCTTCTCTTTAAGTCTTCAGAAACTTTCGTTTATGCGTTTGTGTCTTGTGCATTTCTTGGGCTGGAGTCCCACAGACCCTTTACGAAACTGGGTGTGTCATAAACCTCTATTTTCGTATTCTACTGAATCGGGTTATACACATAGTAATCTTTGATTACCCATAAATGGGATAAAAAGATCTTCTATATTAATGCTCAATTTCCACCAGAAGTCCTCGCGATTGCAATGCATGACTCCTGAATGACTCTTATCCTGTTCTACCGTATCCTTTACCTTTCTGACTCGACTCCGATCCTTTTTCTCACTAAACTTTTCATGGTTGAACAAATTTCGATCTCCATTTTATTCTGAGAATCCTAGTCCCCAGAACCTTTACGAACTTACTACCTCACTTATCTCGAGATGGCTACGAGAGATACCGCATAATATTGATAACACCATTAATATAGATTTATTATATTAATAGAAATTATTTAATACCTCAACTTTCTTAAGAGTTTCACCGCAACAGGAAAGCCAGCACCAGTGACGGCCTACCAGGAATCCAGAATCCGGGATCGGGACACCGAATTCCTATACTCTCCGAATAATTCAGCCTTACTACAAGCATTTCAATAACACATCGGTCAACCGATAACAACCTCGTTACACGAACGTTTAGGATACGTCTACCTTAATCATAGCCCCGCGTCTTCCAATTTTTAAAACTATACCCGATAAGTTACCTCAAACTAGATGACCGTTTATAATATTTAAATTAACTTATAATATAATAATTAATATAAGTAATAATTGTGCAGGTTTTAGATTATGATTATTTAGAAGAGACGAATGTATAGATATTGTTCAATGCAGCAGAAGAATCATTAGATTTCCATATGATGTGATAATGATATTTCAAGATTTCAATATATAATTAGAGAGAGAAATAGATGTATGAAAAGATGAGAGAAACGATAGAGACTGATTGAAAATTAGAGAACGAGACGAACGTGATTGAAGGACGAGTAAGCAGAAAAGAAGAAGCATGGATGTTAAGAAGAGAAGAAAGAACGATAGAAATAGAAAAGAAGAAGTGTGAAGATGAGAAGAAGAGAAGGAAGAGAAGAGGGCAAAGAGTCAGGAAGAAGAAGAGAGAAGAAAGAATAAAGACGATAAGATAGAAGAAGAAGGACAGAAGATGTAGCATTAAAGAAGGAGAAGAATGAAGAAAGATAAGAAGAAGAAAGAAGAAGAAATAAGAGAAATAAAGAAAGAAGAAAGAAAGAATATAATGAATAGTATTAGAAAGAAAAAGAATGGTAATGAACGGAGGAGTATAACGCACCGTCTCAGCCGAGAAAGGGGAGATAAAGGGCCGCACGGCGTCGGCAGGATGCCTTGTTGACGTTCCGCGCGCGGAATCGGCCTAGAGTAGACGACAAACAGAGAGAGAGAGTACGGAAAGGGGAAATATAAATGTGGAGAGCGAGGGGCGATGGCGAGTGAATAGGCGCGGCAATGGAAAAGGGCAACAGAGCACAGGGAGATAAACGATATGGAAACAGCTAAGAGGGTATAGGGGAGAAAAAAGGTGAAAAGCGAGCGTGAAACAGATAAAACGGGCGCTATCAAACGAGCTCAGGGGAAAAACCGGCCAGAGAACAACAGAAGCCCCGGGGGGGGAGGGCGTAAAACGGGAGGGTAGGGGGCAAAAACCGCTCCAGATAAACACGGGGTGCCAACCGAAAAGTAGCGGTACGCACCGATCACCGGGAAAACTCACGAACCGGGACACAGCCAGGGGGCAAATCAGAGAAAAGGAAGTGGAAAGAGGCCAAGGCAAGGGCGGCCTGACAAGGTAACGGTGGAGGGCCAACGAACCGCGAAACAGGGCGGGGCAAGGCGTGAGAAGGAGGCAGGCCGGGCAAGGCGCCAAGGCGAAAAAGCATCAAAAGCCGCCGGTAGGGCGTAGAGCGGGACTTAACGGAGGGGGACAAAAACTTAGCGAAA
>JABUQX010017949.1:0-2500 GCA_015478945.1 Trachelipus rathkii
ACATATCGAGCATCAGTAATTTTAATTTCCTCTTATTTGAGGAACACTAGCCCATTGTCATAAAAAAAACCTCTCAGTGCTCCAAACAACCTGATTCCACTTTTCTCAATATTATCCTACTTCTCTCAATATTAATCTCAGTCTTTTGGTTCCTTGATCCGCCATTAACCCCAATCTTGCTACCTGGAACAAAAAAGCTTGGTCTGTTATCCCCAAGATCCCACATCAAATACAAATCTCTGACCTTCTAATTCCCCGAGGTCCATTGCCACGGTCTCATTAAAACCTCTTGCTAGAGGTAAACCCACAACTGGACGTCTCGGAGTCATATTGGTATTCTATAGCAGCGCATTGCACCAATTCTCACTAACTCAGCTGATTTATACCTCCTGTAATAAGTCAGACTCGGCTCTCTCATCTGCTACCGCCAAATTCTTTGCACCATATGCATGACCGCCTCAAATCAATTTCCCCGCATAATAAGTATCTCTGCTTGGGTGACCAAAATTGTATTATCGAAACGTTGTGTGACAATCTTCTTTCTTTCCGATCTCTTTGAAGCACTCCTCTTTTATAATTACCTTCCACCAAACTCCCTCTTCACACCACCCGTGTAAAGAGTAACTTTTAAATCGACCCTTATCAATCTATCCAACACTGAACCTCTAATACCATCCAATTCACTTAGACCACACTAATCAGTCATCACCTAATTGTTACAGCAGATTTTCTTCAGAGACTCATATCCTAGTAAACCACGGGGCTACTACTCCCTTTTAACTCCATAAGTGCGAGTTGCAACAAAAAGCCTTAACCTTTATACCAAACATATGGCAACTAGAGAGCCTTTTCACACTTTTACTAGGTTAGTCTTCACCGAAAACAATAACCTCCACACAATCGTTTATATTTGATACACAATAGTTTTACTGCTTCCGTTCCAAGGTAATCTTCATTCTCGCTCTATCCTAAACTGAAAACATACCAATAAGTAAACGGCCTATAGTCACCTTTTCCACCAGTCATACATTTCATTGTGAGAACTCACCTCTAGTGAATGTACAAGTGAAACATAATCTGAGAATATCTCCTAGAAGATAAAACGGACGCTCTCATCTTAGTGTGCCAATGACCAAAATCTTCTCACTTGTCAACCTTCATTCGTGCCGCACTTGAAGTCACTCCATGCATGCTGGACGATTACATACTCCTCTATAAATCTTGCTCACTTTATGTAACGCACTCACTACAAGCTGAGTGTCTTTTCCATACATGTATACAATTGTAACCGTTAGAAAATGGAAAATACTGCATTTTTACGGAGCTCCAGAACACATCTCAGACAGATTTGTGCTCGAGTGACCACAAAATCGCCACTAGAGAGGTGAGTGTGATACTACACCTATGAACTTGAAAACTACAATGAAATGATGCTACTATACCTCGACTATAACCATTAAGGTAAAAGTAAGTTCTCGTATAGGAATCTAAGATTCGTACGTAACACCGGATGATATATACGAGGGAAAAATTCAGAGAATACCTCTCTGTCTCTCATGTCACATCTCTCTCTATCCATCACCGTGCATGATTAGATCTCTCGAGATCACTACCACAAATCAGCGGGTATAACCTCTCTACCAACCACTATAAACAACTTTTATTCAACACAATCTCCAGTGGTAATCGCTATGCAGTCATATCACTTTAAACATTTCACTAATTAGATAATCTTAGTCACACCATAGCGCACCAAACAAGCAAATGAATGCATCCGTGGAAAATAAATAGAAACTAATACTCTCTGGCTCACTCTAAACCCGTCTATATACACTCTATGGTGCCATCTCATACTTACTTCCATTCACACCTCTCATCTCTGTCTCTTGAATCTCCTCTAATCCTCCATCTTGCTTCCCTCTATCTCATCAATCACTGCTCATATCTCAATTCTCTCTTGATACTGCTCTCTCCTCACCCCTCTCCATCTTACCTCTCTTCTCTCACATACTCTCTCTCCATCTCTCTCACTCTACTCTATCTCTCTCAATAACTTTCTATATCTATTCACTTATCCTCCCCTTTTCAATGTCTCCTTCATTATACCTCTCTCCTCTCTCTCTCCTCTCAGTCTTTTCTCTACTACTACAACAGTACATCTCTCTCCCTCAGTATCTCTGTCACTTACCTCTATCCCCTTCTTGGTTCCCCTTCTTCTACCATCACCCTTTCCATCTAGCACCAACAAATCTTTTTCACCACCTCTTCATCCTTGTCCAATTCTTGACACACTCTCAACCCATACAAGACCTCAAAACTTTTTCTCACCAACCAATATTTTTTCAACCTGCCAGGACAGCACACACAGTTCTTAACCCCTCCACTAAGTACCAACCACTCCACTCTCTTCTTCCACAACTCATATTCATTGGGATTAACCCCATCTCCATTAAACACTGAGCACAATACACACCTATCTAACTCACCCTCTCACCCTTAA
>JABUQX010017949.1:5000-40000 GCA_015478945.1 Trachelipus rathkii
TATATATATAATATAATATATATATATATATATATATATTATATATTTCTTCATCTACCTTTTTCTCCCCAAAACTGGGGGTAATGGTGCGTAGCAAAGCACAAGAAAAAGAAAAGCAGTAAAGAATATGACAAAAGTCGAAAAAAGGAAAGCCCAGCCTTACCCCCCCACCTTCTGTGTCCATTTAATTAGTTAAGGACTTGTCACAGTCGAAATCCAACCCTATAGTCACGGGGACTGCGAAAGGACCCTTCAACTATGGTAAAATCGTCAGTGTAAGGGTTCAATCCCTTTACCCAGGTGGGCCACAACCATACCCCTCACAACACCCCGCATTCTCTCTTTTATGCACCTTTTATTCCTCGGCCTCTGCCAAAGCTCACATTTCTGCTCCTTCAGACATCTCGTTTACTGCACTCAATCCATTTTTTTCGATCTCCCCAGCCCCATCGGTTTTCCCAAACACACTCGCCACTATTCATCTGCTTAAAAAACCGACTATCATTCATTCCTTTCCACATGACCAACCATCTCAACATACACTTTCATTTATTCTCTCGTTTACCCTTTCCCTTCACAACCCACAACTCTCTAATATGTTCATGCCTCATTTATCAATTCTTCTTACACCTAGCATGCCCCCTAAGATTGTCCATCTGAACACATTGACACTTTAGATCTATACTTCTTAATATCCAGACTATCGTTCGGTTTCTAAACACAGGTACAACATACCGTCATGTAAGACCCTTGCGCACGTCAAGACTTAGTCCGTTTAACATTCAACCATATCGATTAATTGCACCATCGCCACCCTTTCTGCATTCACCAACTTTTCCTCCCTACTAAACTCTGCATATCCATTCCCTCTCATCAACATATACCCTACAATAGTTTTAAACTCAGAAAACTTGTTCACAGCTGCTCACAATCTAACATAAATTCACACACACTGAGGACTGTCCCTCACTCACAACCATAACCTAACTCTTATCTACGTTTCTTTTCAAACCCCCTCCTTTTACACAACCCTGCCAAATCTCTCTAACCAATCCTCTCAAACTCTTCAGATTGCCATACAAACCAAATCATACCGCATATAATAGGTAGACACCCTCCCTCATCTCCATCATTCTAACCCCCATTTTCCTGTCACGCCCACCTTCAATTCTTCATAATCCCATCCATATACAAATTGAATAACCAAGGAGACATAAACACAACCCCTGCCTCAACTTCCTTCCGCTATTAATACTAACCATATCCAGCTTTTGAACACCATTTAATTTCTTCACACGCCTCACTATCGTAATACATACATACTTTTGATTCTATTCAGAACCTATCACCACACTATATATCACTAACACCTGCCATAGACCTTCCCTATTAACCCTATCGATACCCTGTTGCAAATCCATAAAAACCTAAATACAAATTTATTATTGTCTCATTTTTTCATTTTCTCTATCATTTGCTTCAAATGTAAAAATTTGATCCACACATTCTCTACTACTCTAAACGCACCTTCTTCTTCCCAATCAGTCCTTCGTCACTCCATCGATTCTTTCGACAACAAACACAGCATAATATCTTCCTAACACACACTCGTATAAACAAATAAAATACCCCTATAATTTCTACCGTTCCTTTTATCTCCTTACCCTTTTTCAAAGGTACTATTACTGCTCTCCCTCCATCCCTCGAAACTATAGCCCTCCCATAAACACTCTTATTACACAACTTTCAAGATCCCAATCAATTCACCATCTTGCCTCCGTTCTCGATCATTTCATTCACCAGTAATTTAATCTATACCTGCCAGATTTACCATTCTTCAACTTTCTCAACTTTCTCTCCTCCTTACTCCTCTTTACTAATGACCTCTCCCCAAAATACCTATTCCTTCTTAAACATCAAACCCACACACACTCATTATCACCTCATCATTACTCGCCAATATGATACAGATTTTCAAAGTGTTCTTTCCTCCACACTCCACTCACATTCAGTTCATCAGTTACAAAAACCATCCCTATTCAATTATTCTAAAGCAGGTTCCCTTATTCTAATCTCTTAACCTTTCGCGCTTCCCTTCCAGAAGAAGCTTCCTAATTCCCTGATGTCCCCATTCATCCCTCCTGTCCAAACTGTTTCATCTTACCTCTTCTTCTTCTCTTACGTATGCCATCTTTTAGCATTCCTTTTTCCTCCTTATATAATTCCAAAGCATCTTTCTTTTGAAACTTCATCATTTGCTTTTAACACATTCATTCGACCTCTCTTCTTTTTACTTTTAAACCGCTTGCATCACCCTCTTCATTCCCACACTCACTGCTATCATTCTTACTTCCTACTTTAAGCACACCCACATACTTTCCTTTTGCACTGATAACAATGCTTTCGCCTTCATTTGCTCGCAGATTTCAATTCAGTTCAACTTGCTATCTCACAATTCACTGATTTACTCTGCGAGCGTTTTACATACTTATCCTTATTACCTTGTTCACTACAACTTCTCACTCTTAATTTTACCCACTTCCTTCCGTATCAACCTTCCACTCTCCATCCAATGTCTCCCCACTAACTTATTTTACCTAGTAACAACATATGATCCCGATAATCCCATTCCTAAACCCCTCACTGATTTACAATCCACACATACTTCCACATCTCCTTCTTCACCACAAAATCAATCAACTTTTCACTTCGATACCATTCTTACCTTACACCAACTCTAGATACTTATGGATACTCTTGTGTTTAAAGAAAGTCATTATCTTTACACCACATACTCTCCCTCACAGAAATAAACATCAACCTTCCTACCATTATCATTTTCTCCCTGCACCCCAAAGCCCCAAAACCCCTGTTATACCATCCTTTTTCATTGATCATATATATATATAATATATATATATATATATAATATCTATATATATATATATATATACTATATATATATATATATATTATATATATATATATACTACTACCATATATATATATCTAATATATTATTATATAAATTAATTATAAATAAAAAATACATATATACTATTATATATATCATATATAATATATATATATATATATATTATATTATATATATATATATATATAATGTGATATATATAAATTCCGTATTAATAGTCAATATTTTAGGCCTAGAAGGGGTATTGGTACTGCTAATAAAATAATTTAGAAACATCTTTTATATCTTTTAAAAAAAGTAATTTAACAAAAAAAAAACAAAAAAACATTGATTTTACAAAAAAAACGTGTTTTTTTTCAAAAAAAAAAAAAAATTAAAAAAAAAAACGGTTTTTTCACAACCCTAGCTGCGTTATACATAGGTTGGTACACTGGTTTATAACTAACAAAAAAGATTACATACCCGTAAATTATTTTTGGATCTGCACCTTAATCTCGGCAACTTATTTTAAGTAGGTTTGTTTAGAAGATAATCTACAATTATTTTTCATTTGCCTTTTCAAATTCTAACATAAATGAAACTGGTATCTGAAAAACATACATTAATTAATTAACAGGGTTCACAGGCAGCTAAAAACTACTTTTCATGAAAATTACTTTGATTTGCCAAAATTACCTATAATGTAGGTACCTAGGTATAAAAGGTGTCTACAGACAGCACTTGATGTATGCCTGCAGTGCTGAAAATGGCGCTGTAGGAACAAGTGAGTTGCAGTTCCAGCTCACATAACATTTATAAGTGGTACCAAAATGCCCATGGATTCAAAACCCTTGGAGATCCCATTTTTATTTTTTCTGGAGTTATAAAAGATAAATAAAGTTAACTTTAGAAAAATTTTTGGGCGGATTAAAGTTGACCTTTGGCCAGGGTCAAAGGTCAAAGAGTTAAAAAAGAAGGGTCATTATGGCAAATATTGCCCCAGGAATGTCAATTTGCCACTCATTTGAAAGATCTCTTTCTCCTGAGCATTTTGGTCAATTCTGTCCAATGTTATGACCTCTTAAAGGTTTAGGGTCAACTAGTTTGACCCAAAATTGACCTGCCCATATAAATGACCCCAATGACCTGATAGGTCTCATACTCGGTATGTGAACTTTATTAATCATAACCAACAAATAATGTCACTTTCATGCGATTCTGTGACGTAGGTGTCAGTTGGGTGTGTATTGTGTACACTTCACGTAGAATGCCCCCATTTCAAAAGTTCACATTCATTGAGTTTTAAATATTGTTGTTGCTTGTTTGCCAGCTATTAGTCCTATCATGCTTAGGCTATGAAGGGTTACATCATTACTTTTTCATTTACCTTTACAAGTTTCACCAATAAGGCAATGACATTCATTCAGAAGTGGAAATTGGACAATGTTACCAAAATATACGTTCAGTTTGTAAATTTTATACCTATTTATTAATTTATTTTTCAATACTGAAATATTTTTACATAAAAAGATTCATTTATTGATAATTTTTTTTCTCAAAAAAAGAAATAAAAAAAGCCCAATAAAACCTCCAAAAGCCCAAAAATCCTCACTGGGCTGTTTTTTTGGATCCAACCCTGGTTGTTTTCCAATTTGGATCATTGTCTAAGTTTGACCACCCTTCTGTCCTCAATGCAGTCTTCTCCTCCCTCGTGGCGAGTCACGCTGACTCGATAGCTGCCTTTACTAATGTTTCCAAGACTAATTCTTGCTGAATCTCCACCCTTTCTTTCAGATGTTCTTTTTTGCGTTCTTTTGAGAATTGAATTTACTCTCAGTTGTAATTATTCTCTAACGACGTGCTATTTTGTAATGTCTGCGGGCAGGCCCTAGTGTTAGTTTCACTGGTATAGCTGCTTCACAGTGAGCAGTGTCTGCCCTGTACAGGAACTAAAAAATTTTAAAAAGATTCTTTTTATTAGCAGTAGTAACAACAGCAGTATCGATATTGTTATTTGTTTAAATAAGTTATTTTCTTTTTACTTCAAAAAGCAATTGCAAATTTGTTTTACAAGGTTTTTGAATTCTGCTAACTATAGTCCTAACCCATCCTCTCTTTTTTTGTAAATGACTCAAATCTTACATTATTTTCTTCATTTTGAAAAGCAATTCACGCATTAACAAATAAAAGATGCTTAAAAAGAGAATGCAAGTAGAGCAATTAATTAATTTATTAATTATTATTATTTATTTATTAATTAATTAATTAGTGGCAGAGAAAACTTGGTTGTTTTCAATCCCTCAGAAACTCAATTCCTCTCCTTCATCTTTCAACTCTACACAATTTTCTATATAATGATTCAAACCTTTCGCAGTTCTTAATATTTTTTCTGTTTCCTTTATAATGAAAGTTTCTCATTGCTTCTCTCCCTTTTAACAAGTGTGAAACAAGTTTGGTATTTTGAGATGCCTTCAGAAAGTCACACTGTGGTGGGTTCGATCCCGCTCACTGTTTCTTTTATGCCGTTAGTCATCTTAATGGAAGAAATACAAAGAAATATAAAAAATAAAACAAGGAAAGAGAAAGAAAACACTAAACAACCCAAAAAAACAAAACAGTTATTTATCGACAGACCCTAAAATTTCTCACACCAAAGATTCAAGTCCCACCAATAGTCCGATACCGATACCGATATTATTTAATACCTTAATCCTACAAAATAAGCCTTAATCCTAAAAATTATTTCAAAGCAACAAGAAAAAAAATATACAAAAATACAAAATTTATGTTTCCTCCTAAAATATGTTGTGGTTTTCTCACTTATCCCCTCTTGTTTTTCCTTTTATTTTCTTATCCACACTTTCACGTTTAGTCTTTTCTATTTTTTTCTTTCTATTTTCTAGTTCTTTGATCAACTTTTATCAATTTTCTATTATTTAAATTCTCTCAATCAGGTCTTTATTCTTTAATTTTTCTTTACAATATGTATAATTTTCTCTTGCTGAGCTCAGCAGTCATCCATAAATCCAGAAAACCAATCTCACTCCAATGGACACAAAAGCAAGGAAAAAAAGAAACAACCCTAACCATTATGAAAAATAAACAAATATAAATATTAAATAATAGCATAAAAAAATCATTCAAATTTTAAGTTAATTTAACGATACATATATTATTATCATTTCATTCATTAAATTAAATAATACAATCAAGTTAAGTGAATACAATCGCCTTTATCAAATTAAAATTATCTAATATCTAAATTATCTAAAATTATCTAAATTATCAAATAAAATATAAAAATGAGAACAATAATGCAAATAAATAGCCATTACCTGGATAATCATCCAGCTTTTATTTTATTTTATTTTTTTTTAAATTTCGCTTCTCAATCCCTGACACTCTTCAATCCCTGAAAATCTGTCAAATCAAAAGCCAGTCAACTGAAAAAAACAACACACCTCAAAAATTCTCACTCCCTTAGCACAAATAAAATAACCATAAACATATAACAATAAAAAGCATAAACAAATATAATGATAATAACTATAATGAAAATAACAATAATAATATAGAAGGTGGAGGAAAAAGTCTACTCAACCTTCTATCTTCGTGATTGCCTTTAATTAGTAAAAATTTATATATAAATTACAACACTAGGAAAATTATATAGTGTTTATAACAATGTAAGTTTAATCAGTAGGAAGGCTGGGTTACAGATTATTTATAACATAAATGATTATAATCCAATGCAGGATTGGTAAATAATTATAATTAGTATTATATACTACGATAATATTATATATACATAATAATATATATATATATTATATAGCTACATAAAATAATTATATTATAATGTTTTAACATGAATACATTTAAAAATTACAAATAATTACAAATGGGTAATCAGGCAAAAATTTACAAAGACTTTTGCCCTAACGATGCATATATATGGAAATACAATGGAATATAATTTATATAGTAAAGCTATATCTTGTCATATATCCTGTTATACTTGACATATCCAGAATGCTCACGACAGTATGTGATCCAAATTAAATAGATAGGAATATAAGTTTGGACGATGCCATTGATTAAATACAAGACCATCAATAACAATTATCTTATAACTTCATAAGAGGATTTAAGGAAGATACAACTTAAAGGTAAAGGAAAAGAGGCCACCTCTTCCAGCTATCGTAAATATTACTTAATATTCTAATTAATAAAATTTCTTTATATTACAAATATAAATTCCTTGTCTGTAGGGAAGAAGAAGAGAGAAATTAATAAAGAAAATAAAAAGTTAGGTAAGTTAGGAAATGACTAAAAGAAACTACAAGAACAGTGTACGGAAAAGCAAAGAGAACTGCAAGAAGTATAGTAGAAAAACTGCTGACAGAGTCAGTCTCAAAGGAGAATGTAACAAGGGTGTTACTGCTCGAAGAATGGGCAGACCCCTAGATGGCTCCTAAAGATCCTTTTACAACCTATCACATATAAACAAAAATAGCTAATAAAGGTAAACTAACGGGATACCTAGGATTGACCTCAATACAACACACAACCAACAACCTCAACAAGTCAGTGCCGACGGGCGAACCCCTACAATAATAAGCATAATAATAATAAGCATAAATAATAATAATAATAATAATAATAATAATAATAATAATAATAATAATAATAATAATAATAATAATAATAATAATAATAATAATAATAATCCAAACCAATAATAAGCAAAAAAACATAAGCAAATCCAATAATAATAATAATAATAATAATAATAATAATAATAATAATAATAATAATAATAATAATAATAATAATAATAATAATAATACCGTTATAATCTTCTCCCTCCTCCTGACCAAATGACAAGTTTTTATTTTGCTGTCAATCCACTCGACTGAATTCACTCCACTGACCTCGTCTTCAACCCACGGACCATTTGAATGATGAATGAAAAGCTAAAATACTAGAACAAAGAAACCTAAAAAAATTTACGGCAATCACACACATGTTACTCAATAATAATAATAAATACTACTAATGATCATTAATAAAGGAATAAGAAATAAAAATAGAATAAATAATAACAATAATATAAAAAAAAAAGTATATATTACCTTTCTATCGTCAAACGTGAAATCAAATCTTCAATCTTCCCATGTATACTACCACAGTCATTCAAAAATAGAATTCAAAAATTATTTAAACAAAAAAATATACCCTCTGGCAGAAACCACAGTGCTCAGCACTTGGGTATATCCTAGGAACAGAAAACAAAACAAAAAGTCAACAAGTCAAAAAAAACACTAAACACTAACATCTTGAAACTAAGGGGGAAATTCGGAGCTCTTCGCCGCGAGAGAAGTAGAAGGAAACAAGGTAAAGCAGTAACTGAAGAGAAATTAAGAAATGATAGTGATCTTATCAGTTGAGCTCGTCACCCCCCCTAACTCTGATTCACACACCATACACTCCCTCGATCACTCGTCTCACAATCCCTCTTCCTCAGCTATACAAATGTAGAAAATATAATAATATAATATAAAAAGATAAGTAATAAAGCAATAATATAATATAATATAATATAATATAATATAATATAATATAATATAATATAATATAAAGGCAATATGATACAAACATAAAAAAAATACACCCTCTTTACATATCTGGACATCCTTCAAATTCAAAGTGGCCTGACTGACTATCTTTCCTCATGGACTTATACTTAATCATACTTACGGAACAGATTACCACAATGCCTCCCTTGTATGGTGTACATAGGATATCATTGGTAGTTCAGTTTAAAATAAATTAAAATTTTTAATTAAAAACTAAAACTGTTGTTTATTTATTTAACTTTATTTATTGTTTATTTTTTCACTTTAAGGGATTGGTTAATAATCCAAAATGTGTTGAACGCTATTTTAAGAACAAAACTGTGGATGAAATTTACAAGGCTTTAAAAGTAAGTATGGAAAATAATAATAATAATATTATTAATTATTATTATTATTATTATTATTATTATTATTATTATTATTATTATTATTATTATTATATTAATTATTATTATTATTATTTTTAATTATTCATTAATTTTAGCAAAATTGGAGAAAAGTTTCCATTCAATTTTTCATCTGAAACGTCATTTCAGTAGTTGTTTTCCACCTGCTTTTAAGTAATGACTTAACTTTTATTCTATTGATATAACTTTTGGTGGAGAAATCAGATGCTGCGGTGAAATTTTTTACCGCACAAGTGATATAAATTTTGAGGGGGACAGTAGCAGAACAGTCATTCAGTTTCTTTATTGTTTGTGAATTATATATATTATATATATATATATTATATATATATATAATATATATATATTATAATTAATATATATATTATATATATAATATATATATATATATATATATATATATATATTATATATATATATATATATATATTATATATATATATATATATATATATTATATATATATATAATATATATATATATATATATATATACTTATTCTGCCCCTGCCCACCTTAATTGAGGGCCACACTGCTTCCAGAAGCCGGCTGCCGCTCTGGGCGGGTTCCACAGGTCAAAGGGAACGAGGTTATAAAGAAATCGGTGTGGGGGGCGTCGAGAGCAGGGCACCTCAGAAGAGGTGCTCTATTGTCTTGGGCATTGTGACATCTAGCGCAAGAGGGGGAGGTGACGTCTGAATCTGTATTTATAATGCATGAGCCCGGGTGGTGACCCTGATCTGTTCCGAGCGAGGTCGATTTGGCCTCTTCTTGGACAGCTTTTCTTCTCTAGGGGAGAGTTTTGGGGCAGGGGTGTTAGTAAATTGTTATTTGGGTGGTTTTGCAGGTATGTGTTGGTTAGATGTGTATGGATATATGTGTAAATCCATTGAGCCTAATTTGAGGGGGAGGAGGAAATTAATGGTTTGTATGTGTTATATAGATTGACCTGGTGAAAGCGGCGGGATTTTAAGTCTTTGGTCAAGGGTGGGTGGAAGATGCATTTGGTGACAAGGGTGGGAATGGATTACGCTTGTTTTCTGATAGAAAATTGAGTCCCCACCATCTCCAAGCTGTGTGGAGATGGGGAGGATGGGAGTTTTTTATTCGTGTAAATGTTGGATTGGGGTGGTTTTTGTGCACCTGTGATAATTCTGAGGGCTCTGTTTGAGCAAATTTGTAATTTATTTGTGTTTGGATTTTGAGAGTGCTGGGAACCATGCTGGTGAGGCATAGTTTATAGTTGTTCTGAGGAGTTGTTTATAAGTAGTGGTGAGTGTGTGTTTCCTGTCGCTGAAGTTGTGTTGAGAAAGGGTTCGGAGGGTGTTTAGTTTTCGTTGGGTTGAGGAAGTGATTTGGTCGATGTGGGGGGTAAACGTCATGTGTGTGTCATAGGTAAGTCCTAGTATTTTGGGGTTTTGTTTAACGGAAGGGGGTTGTTGTTCAGCG
Organism: Trachelipus rathkii; assembly: GCA_015478945.1. Classification (NCBI taxonomy): domain Eukaryota; kingdom Metazoa; phylum Arthropoda; class Malacostraca; order Isopoda; family Trachelipodidae; genus Trachelipus; species Trachelipus rathkii. Next base: position 15,409 of record JABUQX010017949.1, read on the forward strand.
GTGATTATAGAATGGAGGGAGGATTGGTGACGGTCAGTGGTTAAAAGGGTGATGGCGGATTTAAGGGGGGGATGCCTGTCATTCTGTTTGGAGCTAACCAATTTTCTATAGGTTATATTCTTGGGTATGTTGTTGTGTGGCTATGTTTACATCTGGGTGGTTGGGAAATAAGACTGATGGCGTCTGCATAAGTAATAAGTTTTGGTGGGTTGGGGTAGGTAAATCTGCTGTGAAAAGTTAAACAAAAATGGAGAGAGAATGGCGCCTGTGGGACGCCTTTTTGTAATTTGATCGAATGGCAGAGGTTGTTTTTGTATAAAGACCTTAGCGAAACGGTTTGTGAGGAATTGGAGGCCATTTTTGTCATTATTTTCCTAAGGGGAGTGGAGGATTTTTGAATACACGGTGTGTGTGGGGACGTATCAAATGGCTTTTTTATGTCTATTGCACAGAATGAAGATACACGATCTAAATGGAAGCGGGAATTAGGTTCGAAACCATATCCATAGCATTGTCGTATGTACGTGACGAGAGTGAAAAGGGCTATTGTAGTTTGCTAAAAGAGCCCGAATTGCTCCATTGTTTGCCCGTGTTGGAAAATCCTGATCGCAAGACGGATGATGATCAAGAGATCAAATTTTGTTTAGAAATTAAAGTCTTAAGCATTTACTATGAGAGCAACAGCAGAGAGAAATTAGGACGGTAGGCAAGGAAGAGCGGAGAGTATAGAGAGTATTTTTTATTGGTTTGAAAGCATTTTGAATATAAATGAATGCATTATGCCTTCCAGATTGGGGTTGTAGTTGAGCTGGCCTCTTTATTAAAGATTTCTGTGATTAGGAGAATTGTTTTTTCTCCAAAGGTGTTTTTAAGTGTAGGTTGGATATTGAGTATGGACCTGTCGCTGTTGAATTTTTTTGAGGGTTTTTAATGGCTTTCTATTGTCAATGTTTGGTTGGAATGGGTAATGAGGGGTGTGGTCAATTGGAGTTTTTTCTGAGTTGTTTTTTTCATTTTCCTGTTAATTAACGGGGTGGGTTGGTTTTCGAAAGATGTTGGCATAATGTTTGCGAGGCTGTCTGCTTGTGGTTTTGAGGAAGGGAGGGAGTTGTGGGGCAAGGATGGGGATTCGGGATTGTGGGGGGTTTTTTTGAGAGTTGTTTAATTTTTTAATGACTTGCCAGGTTTTCTTATTGTCTAAGCGTGAGATGTTATGTTGTAAGTATTCTGAAAACTTATTGGTAGTGTTGGTGGTTATCGAGGTTGGAATATTTAATTAGGTTTGTTATTTGGTTTGAAATGTGTGGGGTGTACGGGTTGAGTTTTTGGGAGGGAGTTTTTTGTTTAATGAGTTGGTTTTGAGTTATCAGGGTTGAGTTTGGGGTTTGTATGATTTCCTGTGGCCTTTGGTAATATACTTAATATATATTATATATATATATATTATATATATATATTATATATATATATAATTATATATATATATAATATATTATATAATTATATATATATATTAATAATATATAATATATATATATTATATTATATATATAACTATATATATATTATATATATTATATATATATAGAGAATCTTATGTATTATATATATTATTTATATATATATATATATATATATATATAATCATCATCATCACCCACTTTCTCTCCCCAAGACTGGGGATAATTTGCGCAGCATTCACCGGAAACAAAAGTAGTAGAAGAACATGACAGAAGTCTTAAAGAAAGCCCAGCCTTACCGCCCCCTGAACTCGTCGCAGCCATAAAATACACCCTAGAGCTTCACGGGATTGCGACAGACCCTCACTATGGCATCTCGTCAATATAGGGTTCATCCCTTGGCCCAGGTGGGCCATAACCATATCCCTTCGCAAAACCCCTCTATTCAATCCTATTATGCACCTTTCTTCTCACCTTTGCCAAACTCGCATTTCTCTCCTCCAGGCATTCCTTTACTGACTCAATCCACTTTTTCTTCGGTCTCCCAGCCTGTTGATTCCCAGCACACTCACCACTATCCATCCGCTTAACCAACTGACTATCATCCATCCATTCCACCTGTCTAAACCATCTTAATGTACTTTCATTTATTCTCTCATTTACCCCTTTCTTCACACTACACAACTCTCTAATACGTTCATTCCTCATTTTATCAATTCTTCTCACACCTAACATGCACCTAAGATTGTTCATCTGAACACATTGGGCTTTAGATCTGTACTTCTTATTTCAGATCATAGTTTCACTTCTATACATTTATTTACACGGATAACAACATACCCTCATGTCAGATCCTAGCGCACTCAAGACTTAGTCCCTTTACAACCACCATGGATTTAATTGCGCCAGCCACCTTCTTGTCACATGCAACTTTTCTACTACAGTCTGCATCATCCATTCCCTTTTCATCCAACATATGTCCTAAATATTTAAACTCAAGACACGTTCCAGCATTTCAACATCTTACATAACTTCACACTGAGGACTGTCCTCATTCACAGTCATAACCTTGCTCTTATATACCCTTACTTTCAAACCCCTCCTTTTGCACACCTCGCCAAATCCCTCTACCAATCCTCTCAAACTCTTCAGATTCGCCACACAAAATCAAATCATCTGCATATAATAGGTAGGGCACCCTACAAATCCCTGCCTCACTCCGCTCTTAATATTAAACAACTTTTGAACTCCATTTTCTTACATGCCCTTCACTATCGTCATACATACTTTTGATTCCATTCAGAAGCCTACATCAACACCATATATCACTAACACCTGCCACAGAACTTTCCTATTAACCCAATCATTCGCTTGTTGCAAAGCCATAAAACCTAAATACAATTTATTCTTCTTCTCCCTCATTTTCTCAATCATTTGTTTCAATGTAAAGATTTGATCCACACATCCTCTACCACTCCTAAACGCACTATGTTCTTCACCAATCAGTCCTTCAGTCACTCGACGCACTCTTTCGACCAAAATACCAGCATATATCTTCCCTACAACACTCAATATAACTAATTCCCCAATAATTCTTACAGTTACTCTTACTCCCTTACCCTTATACTACAGGGTACTATTCTTGCTCTTCCTCCAATCTCACGGGACTCACACCCTCTATAAACGCTTTGTTACCCAACTTCTCCAAATCCACTCAATCATCACCTCGCCTCGTTCTTGATCATATTCACCGTAATTTCATCTATACCTGCAGATTTACCATTTTTCAACTTTCTCACTCTACCTATTTACATCCTCCTTACTAATTGACCTCATCCCCAAAAATACCTATTTCCTCTTCTTGCACTATCAAACCCACACACATTTACCATCACCTCTTCAATTTAGGTTCTTATTTTTACCTTTTTATACCCAATCTTACAAGGTATTTTTAATTCCTCTTTTGATTCAAACTCTCTCCATATTTTTGTCTTCTATTGGATGTCTTCTTGTCTTTTTTCTTATTTCTATTTCTCTTGGGGATAAATTCTCCATGATTTTTTCTAGTCATAATTCTCTGCATACTGTTTTATTACAACCAGTTTCTTGTATTCCATCTATTACCTCTAGATCTATATCCTGATCTTCTCTTTCATTGTTTTTCCATAACACTTTCTCTACATTTGCTTCTATATTTTTATTCTCCCAATTCTTAGGACAATCTCTAGCCCAGTGTTCTCTTGATTTGCAATTGAAGCAACAGCTTTCTTTCTTCCTACAATCTCTAGCTATGTGTCTCTCTTCTTCACATTTATAGCATTTGAAATTCCTACTGTATCTTCCTTTTATAAACCTTCTTTCTCTTTCTTCATTGAGCCAAAGTTCTTGTTTTTTTTTTGTTTATCCCATCTGTTTCTTGAAAAATGTTTCAAGTAATTTTTTTTATAGTCACATAATTGTATTCATCGTTACCACAAGCACCTAACACTACATGCAAGCCAGTTTTATGCAGTCTTGCATCATGCAGCAAATGACTTCCTTTCATTTTATCACTCATTTTTCCTCCACCAATGACCTCACACTCAGCAGCTGCACTTTCATATCTAACTATATAATCTCTCATGCTTTCATTCTCCAGTTTTTCTATCATAAAGAAACTAATAGTTTTTTTAATTTATCCAATTTGCTTTCTCTCTTATAAGTACTATTTAATTTCTCTTAGGATTTTTTTAACTCCTCCTTTTGAACTGAATTGTTCCCAATTCATATTTTTCACTGCATCATATGCATTCCCTTTTAGTGGCATTCTAACCTCAATTGTAGGATATTTTACCTCTTCACCTCTCACCATTAGTCTATCATTTATCCTTTCTCTCCAATTCTCATATTCTTCTATGTCACCAGAAAACGAGGAACATTCTGATACTCTTTCTCTTCTATCACTAGTACCTTTAAGTCCTACTTTTGTTTTATCCCTCATTTTCCAATTACTCTCTGCTACCACTTTTAAAATTGAGAATAAAGTTAACTAAGAATAATTAATACTATAACAAAGGCTAATGCGAAGTATAATTACTTTAAATAACTTTGATGCCATTGAAAAAGAGAAGTCAAATACATACAAGTTATTTCAGATTTGGCCACAAATGAACTCCTTATATATACATCAGACTTTCCCCCCCTTAACCAATCAAACTCTTGCAATTGCTATTTCTCTTAGAAAGGTATGAATACTTTCTCTTTCATCAGATTCTCATATACATTAATAATGAGAGCATAAAGTAATATATATATTTTAAATAAGTATTTTTAATAAAGCTGTTGTGGCACAATAATTTATTACCTATAAAAAATAGACGTTATTAAATAATTTTGTTAAATCAATAAATCCTAACCACTTACTTATAAGCTCATGCATTATTTATTGCATTGAGCTTTTACCTCTTAACCCCCGTAGATATATCCTCATGTTCAGTAGTCATCAGTTTTATCAATCATATAAGATTATTTAATCAGTATATATGGTGTTGGTTGCAAAGGTCAAGATTAAAAGTGTGTTAAGTTGGATATCTAGCTATTATTAGAAAGGAAATCTTTCTAAAGAGTTTTTGGAAAAAACTAAAATGAAGAAAGGTTAGGGTATTATTTTTATGCTATGATTGATGCTGGATTAAAAATATTGGAAGTGTACATAGAGTAATCTTAACCCTCGCACATACGGTTTAGACAAATTTTGCCCACACCCGTACGTTAGTCGAAATTTTTCAAAGTTTTTTCGGTTCAATTTTTTTTCCTTCCAGGTATTCCTCAGAGACATGTTTAAGAAAGGCCTCTGAAATTTGTGTAAAAAAAATATGTAAAACTAATGAAGTTATACCGGGATATATTAGGTGTGGGCAAAATTTGCCCACACCGTACGTGCACGCGACCCTTATAAAATTTGGTAAATAATAATAATAATAAACATTAAGTAGCTAAAACTGGCCAGACCAACTGCAAAAGGTCCAATACATATTTTCTATATGAAATTAGTTTATCAAAATTAACAAAATTAAGAAATTCACCGTCAAAACATGGTTTGGTCAAAATTTCCCCACCCTGTATGTGCTCGTAATTCGTGGGCAAATTTTGACCACTCTTTAACAATTTTCTTTATTCCAGATTGTTGAGTACTTTATTACACAAATATTAGTATTTTTAACCTAATTCAGTACATTATGCAATAAAAATTAAATTATCCCCTTTTAAAAAAAATAAATAAATAAAATTGTTAAAAAAATACCTCCCCCCTACATATAAATTTTTTTTTTTGAGTCCTTTGGGCTATATTGTGGTACAGTATTGTTTTTAGTACTAATCTAGGAATATAACTATCAAATTTGAAGAGATTTTACTGTATAGTTTTTTTTTACAGCCAATCTTATAGTTAGCAATGGAAATAACACAAGAAAAAACACCCATTTTTCAAATAATAATTAAAAATAATAATAATAAACATTAAGTAACAAAAATTGGCTAGATCAACGGCAAAAGGCCCAATACACATTACCTATATGAAATTAGTTGTCAAAATTAAGAAATTCACCGTAAAATATGGTGTGGGCAGATTTTGCCCACCCCGTACGCGCGCGTAAGCTAAGCGCATTCGTAAGTGCTATGGTTAAGAAGAAAGTATAATTATGATTCAAAATGGATTGGTTCACTGCCAAGGGAGAAATTTTAATTTGCGATTCAAACCATTTCCATTGGTGATTGGAGCAATGTTTGTGGTTTGAGTTCTATATTGAAAATTATCCTATTAATCCTTGATATTGTGTATATCTTTTACCTGGTTTGTAATGCATTTGACATCCATTTCCTTTTGCTAAGTTTTTCTACGATCTCAGATCCATTAAGAGTCGTAATGAATGTCTCTCACCTTGTTTAGGGTTTCACCCATTGAGTTTAAAAAGCGAAAGGAAAGATATAGAATTAGAAGGAATTAATCCTGAGTAATGATATTATCCTTTGAGAATAGAGATTGGGTGCAGAGCTGCACTTAAGTTATGGCAATGGTGTAAAGGATAACCATATTGGAATTGGAAAGTAAAGAGTGTTTGAACCTCAGACAAATGGGTTGGGTTAACTTGTACAGAGAAAATTATATAATATTGAAATTATTACATTACAAACCTAAAAAAAATAAAATTTATTGGAATTGCAGTTGGAGATCCCTTGAGAAAGTGGTTAAAAAGACGGGATTATAGATGAAGTGCATTAATTTTATGTTGATGATTCATTGGTGTAAAGGGAAATAGAATCCAATAAATAGAAAATTTAGGTTACATGTTAATGAAATTCTAATCCTACTTTAGTGAGCTTTGCTTAATGTTTATGTTTGAATCACATACTTAGGTTGGAGTGATTAAATGATTATTATCTGTGCTATATGTTTATTTATAAGTTACTTCTTTAGAGTTAGATGGTTCATTATATTTTCAATGTACAAATTCTATATTATTTTCAGATCAGAGCAGGTGATTTAGACAAGGATGGAGTTTCATTTGCAACGCTTACCACTTTTCTTATTGTTCGGAATAAAATATGTAATAGAATATTATCAATTCGTGATAAGCTGGCAGAAAAGATCCAAAGTGAGATTAATAAATTAAAAACTAAAATAGAAGAAATCAAAAACACTGGAGTTAAAACACAAATGCAAACCTTGTGTGATTCAGAAATCTCACCCAAAAATAAAGAACAAAAGGAAGCCTTGAATAAGCAGCAACCTCTGTCCAAAAACTTGTCTTTGGGCAAATCGGAATCAAGTACTTCAAACTCAAAAACTGCAGTCGAAATTTCTGCTTCAAATTCTGAACCAGTTAAACCAAAGGAATCAAAAAAAGGAAAAGAAGATAATTTTAAGGATGAAGATTCAAATGAATTAAAGGTATTATTATTATTATTATTATTATTATTATTATTATTATTATTATTATTATTATTATTATTATTATTATTATTATTATTATTAAAATTGAATATTATTAAATATATTATTTATTACAAACATATATTAATATAATTGTTTTTTTTTTCTGAATTAACACTTTCAAATTATTATTATTACTATCTATATGCTATTAATTTTAAAGTTGCCATTTTTTTTAGCAACTTTTCAATATGTGTCTTTTTTAAAGAGCTCTTTTTTTTCTCTTTAAAATGAACTAAACTACACGTCTCTATGACATTCATGAGACACGATATGAAAATAATCCCTATTTGGGGCCCAAAATGTAATTTCCCCAAAATTTTGGTCATTCATATCTTCTGATCCCCTCAACCGATTGTGATGAAATTTGAGATTTTTATTACTGGTACTAATACTAATTACCATACCAAACTAAAGCAAAATCAAAAATGGTCTGTTTCCAATTCTGTCTGATCTCACATAGAATGTACCATATATATATATATATATATATATATATATATATATATATATATATATATATATATATAGTATATATATATATATATATATATATATAATTTTGTATATATATATATATGTATGGTATATATATATATATATATATATATATATTATATTTTTAAACAGTTTGTATATTTACATTTTATATCTCTTGTTATATTTATATGTTTATTATATATATATATATATATATTATATATATATATATGGTTATATATATATATTTATATAAGGTTATTATATATATATATATATATATATATATATATATATATATATATATATATATATATATATATATATATAGAGTTAAAATATATATATATATATACATATATATATAACTATATATGTATATATATATATGCTATATATAAGAGTAAAGACAGTTATATATATATATATATATATATATATAGTATATGATATATGCAGCAGAGTATATATAATATATATATATATATATATATATGTTATAGTTATATATATATATACCGTATATATATATATATGTTATATGTATATATATATATATATATATATATATATATATATATATATATATATATATATATATCACAGTATATGTTTTCTGTTTATATATATATATATATATATATATATATATATATATATATATATATATATATATATATATATATATATATATATATATATATGAAACAGTAAACTTTTTTAATTTTAATTATTATTATTTATTTCTTTATTTATTTATGTTTTTAGAAGAAATGTGGAAAAGTCCCTTCACCATCAAGCACTAAGCTGTTTGCCTCGTCCAGAAGTAACGATTCCTCATTGGAGCGTAAAATTTGCACTATTAACGCCAGTATAAAAGATAAAAATCCTGGGAAAGTTTCTGAGAAAAATGAATCATCATCAGAGCCAAATTCAGAAACCAAATTAACGATGGAATTGAATGAAAAGCAATTGCGAATTCAGGAAATGTTAAAGTTTCCTGGTAAGATTTATTATTATTATTATTATTATTATTATTATTATTATTATTATTATTATTATTATTATTATTATTATTATTATTATTATTATTATTATTATTATTATTATTATTATTATTATTATTATTATTAATGCAGGACACTCCTTCATACATGTATTAAGTGATAAAATCATTGAAGACCAAAAGGCATATGACTGCGTTTTATGTTATGAAAATTCTCAAAGGACGAACTTGGAAGGAATAGTTCACCATTCTAAAACAAAAGAGCATTTGCTCAAAGTGATGGTGGCTGCTATGAGAGAGAGTATATATATATGTTAAACATATATAGTAGTATATATATAGGTATATATATAAGGTTATTATATATATATATATATATATAGCATATAGCAAAGATATATATATATATATATATATATATATATTATATATTTGGTATATATATATAAGGTATATGTTATAGATATATAGTGAGTATATGTATAATAAGAGAGAGGTATATAGAGAGTACATATATATATATATATATAAAGAGCAGTTATGGAATGCTATATATATATATATATATATAAACACACACAGACCTATTATATGCGGATGATTTGGTTTTGTGTGGTGAATCTGAAGAGAGTTTGAGAGGATTGGTAGAGAGATTTGGCATGGTGTGTAAAAGGAGGGGTTTGAAAGTAAACGTAGATAAGTGTAAGATTATGGTTGTGAGTTAGGATAGTCCTCGGTGTGAAGTTATGTTAGATGGTGAACAGCTGGAACAAGTGTCTGAGTTTAAGTATTTATTTAGGAATATGTTGGATGAAAAGGGAACTGATGATGCAGAGTATAGTAGGAAAGTTGTTAATGGTAAGAAGGTAGCTGGTGCAATTAAATCATTGGTGGATGTAAAGGGACTAAGTCTTGAGTGCGCTAGGGTCTTACATGAGGGTTTGTTGTTACCTGTGTTAATGTATAGTAGTGAGAGTATGGTCTGGAATAAGAGGTATATATCTAAAGTTCAATGTGTTCAGATGGACAATCTAGGGGTGTGTTAGGTGGAGAGGAATTGATAAAATGAGGAATGAACGTAATAGAGAGTTATGTGGTGTGGCCCTCCTGGGCCAAGGGATGAACCCCACACTGACGAGATGTCATAGTGAGTGTTTGTCGCAGTCCTGAAACTCTAGGGTGAATTTTCTGACTGACACCACCTAGCCTTCACTAATAGGTGTAAAGTGGGCTGTAAGGTACTGCCTTTCTTTTCTCACCAACATTCTTCTTTTGTACTTCTTTTCTTGGTTTCGGTTTATGTACGCACCTTACCCCCAGTCTTGGGGAAAGAAGGTGAATTATTATTATTATTATTATTATTATTATTATTATTATTATTATTATTATTATTATTATTATTATTATTATTATTATTATTATTTTATTTTTATTTTTTTTTATTTTTATTTTTTTATTTATTTTTTTATTATTTTTTATTTATTTATTTTTTGTACGAATACCTTTCATTTTACCCGTTCCTTCCTCAGCTAAAACTCTCATTTCCTCTGATTTTGCTGTGGCACCTCACGTATTCTTAACATCACTATATAGGAGTCACCCAGCTTTGTCTCGTTCCTCGGTAGTTATAATGCTGTCTCTTATTGGCACTTTCCCATCTAGCCTTCCTCTTGCCCTAAGTGGAAGAGGTGCAGGTCAAACCTGGTTGTTCTCGCTTTTCTCCGAATCGCCTAGGTTGCAGGGGACCCGAACCTTGGCTAACCGTCAAGAAGGCTGTCCCGCACTTTGGGTGTATATAATTTTGGGGATCGCCTCTCATCCGTGTGGTACACGGCTACTATTTGTCCATCTTAGGGACTGGACATGGAGTTCCGGGAGGCTTTTCCGAGACCACACCTTCAGCCTACCCCATGGCGCGGGGTTTCGGAGGAGGAGGTATATAGCTCTGGGCGTGTGATGGAGGCAGTTTCCGCGGTTACGCACTCAGGACGTTTATTGTTTAAATTCATCATTGGTTTTATTGTTTTTGTGCATATCTATTGAGGTGTAGCTGTTTCGGGAGTATTTACTTGTATGAAATTGTTAAAAGAAAAATGTTTCTAAAGAAAGGAGAACCTCAACAATTGTCAGGCTCCCAACCTACCTCTCCCTGGCCATCTCTGAACCCAGGACTAATAGGAGCTTTGATGACTTTGTTAATGAGCTGGCTGGCTCTTTTGTCACACAACCCCTAGTCCTAGACAGCGATTCAGTCTTTGGGGCTCCCAACTTCTCGACTGGAAATGGCTGTAACGGCCTTACCTTCTCCACATTCAACTCTAATTACGGACCAGCCATCCCACGAGTCTTCGTGCCAGCGGGGTCCTAATCCTGGGTGACATCAACACACCACGCAAAGCTTCTACGATCGCGCTCTCGGACCTCCCTCCGTGGGCTCCGGGTTTTGTGTCATAAATTTGGTCACCCCTTAAAATACTGTAGATCCCCACACACCATTTGTTCACAATATGAGAGTTTTCTCCACACCACTTGTAATAACCCTCCTTATCCCAGCTGCAAGGGCTCACATTCCGCCTCTTCTTTCCACTGTCCCTTCTTTACTTTGGAGAAGGAAATCTTTGAGCAGTGTGCTCTCCACAAATTGGTTCATTGTGAGGTGACGCGCCTTACTAAGGAAAAGTTGTCTCACTTTCTTATTTCCTTTGCTCAGGCGGCTGCGCGTCCCCCTAGCAATACACCCCGCTCCTGTGTCGCACGTTTTTATAGTCCTGGATTCACCCATTCTTCCTACCGCCCCGAATTTTGACACACTTTTGGCGCCCAACGTGGGGCCTTCTTGACGGAGGACATTGGGGACAAATGGACAGTAAGGATGAGTACGGTAGAAGAATTGAGATTAGAGGTTGAAAGATGGAAGGAAGCATATCGAAAGAAGGAGAAAGATAATGAAGATCTAATTGATAAAGTGAGAGTATTATCAGAAGGAATGAGAGAGATGAAAAGACGAATGAAAGAGAAAATTTCTTCATGAGTGGATGAGTTAATGGCCTCTCATGTGGATGACTTGTTAAATCAGAGATTTGCGAAAGGGATTGAGGAGAAAAGTGTAAAACAGAAAGTGACTTCTACTCTTAGGGTAGTAGATAAAATAGAGAATGTGAAAGAGAATGGTGGACAGGGTGCGAATGGATTAGATGATTTGGATGAGAAGAAGGATGAGAAGAGAGTGAAAGAAGACAAGAAGAAAGAGAGAAAGGATAAGAAGAAGAAGACGTCAAAGAATAGAAGGCATGAAAGAAGAGTGCTAGCTAAGAGTAAGAGTATAGATTCTTTATACAGCAGTACAAATGAGGAAGTGGGAGTGAATGATGGTGACGATACCAGGTCGGAGGACTCGTCCAGTTCCTCCGACGACCAAGTTTCTAGAAGTGTTCTTATTAGGAACATTCCTAGAATTAACAAATATAATGTTTACAGGACTAAGGATGTCGGTGAATTTTTCTTGGAGTATGAAAGATATTGTAAGGAGAAATTCGATGATAATAAAGTGTTTTGGGTGAAAGAGTTGGGGAGTTTTTGGAAGGACGGATGTTTGATTTTTATAAGGCGATTGCTAGTATTGGTGAGCCGAGTTATGAAGTGGTAAAAGAGAGAATACTGGAACAAGTGGGAAGAGTGAAAGGAGTAAAATATCGAAAAGTGCATGATTTTGATAAAGCTAGAAGGGGAAAGAGTGAAAGATTAGATATGTATGCTCATCGTTTGGAAACGTTGTTGCGAATGAAATATGGGAATGAGGATGTGAGTGATAATAAAAGGTTATTGAAGAAGTTTTTAGAAACTATTCCGACTGCAGTGGCGGAATTTATAAATGCAAGGAGAAAGGAGAAAATGAGATGGGCAGGAGAGCGACTGCGTTGGAAGGATGTGTTGGAGATAGTAGAGGATCAAGGGTTTGAAACGAATAAAAGAGAGAGGAGAATGAAAGACAGGATGTTTTAGTAGCAGGAGAGTGAATGAAAGGGCTTCACCACCCCCTCAGTACAAGTCATATAGAGATGCTCTGAGAACAAATCCCTATGAGGTGATGGTGAAGTTCTTAGAGGATTTTTATGGAGGTGGTGGTGGTAATGATAGACAGGTGAATGCGGGTGATGTGTATGTAAATAGACCAATGTGGGGTAATGTAATTGCACGAGCGAATGATAGAGGGGGTTATAACCAAGGGAATGTGAGAGGAAATGTGATCAGGAAGATAGAGAACGTAGATAATAGGGACTTGAAGTGTTTCAGATGTGGTAATATGGGACACATAATATCAGAATGCAGGTAAGCGAATGGAGCTTGTTTCAGTTGTGGGCAAGGGCCATATGGCCATGAACTGCACAGACCCACAAAGGGCTGGGTGTAGGAGGTCTGGAGGAATGGACTAGTGAGAAAGGCTGTATGCGGGAATTGTGAAATTGAGGGGCATTATTCAAGAATGTGTAGGGTTCTTAGGATTCTTTTTTTTTCTTCCTGTGTTTTATTCTTCTGTTAGGATAGACTCACGACATAAAAGAAATAGTGAGCGGGATCGAACCCACCACATATTGTGGAGAATCTAGCCCACCACAACACCCTTGTTGGAAGTTCCTGTTCTTCATCACAACTGTCCTATACCGTCTTCTCCATGAATAAACTGCCCCCTGTGTCACCCGCCATGACCCGCGTTCATATCATTCTAGACGTAGGTCCCCTGAACAGGCGTTTTAGACCCATGGAGAATGTCTCGCTAACATCAGCGCACCTCCTAAGGCCACACATTCTCTGCTGCCCATACAATCTTCACTGGAATCGATCTCCTCCACACCTATGACTTAGGATATTTCTTTTGGTCCCATTGGGAAATGTATTTCCCGTAAGAGATCGACACCAGTCTCCCCCGGACAATTTTTGTGTCCATCTTCTCATGACGATGGATCTTCTCTCCCACGACGAACCTATTCCCTTCAAGATCGGGCTTCCGACTTTTTGATGTCTATTTCAACCCCATCTGAGGATACCACAGTTCCTTTAAAACGGGGCCGTCATTTTCCGCGTGCTTGGGACTTGGGTGCCACCATTGCTCCGTCTCTGTCTTCTCATGACTCTTTTACGGACGTTCCCACGTCTCCCCATACCGTTCCTCTCTCCGTGCCATTCTTACCTATTCTAGTGATTCTGAATCTTGTCTAGATTCCTGTATGAATATTACTATCGATTCATGTTTTTCTGAACCTTCCCACTCCAAGAAACGGGTGAACATCCATAGGGATGCGCCGGTTACTGTACTCTCCAGTATCGCTCCGCAAATCGACACATTTGGATATACCAACGATCCCTCCAGATGGTAGTCTTTCACTCTCTCCGGATTTTGATGTCTCTTTGAGTTCGACACCAGGAGAGGAGGATAAGGGGGTTATCAGCCGCTTTTGCTCTACCCTCTCTCATTCTCCACTTTAACAAATGTCCTCCACCGACGCTATCCGGTGTCTGGGGTGGCTCCATCTCTTCCAGTTGAGGGCACTGGTGGAGTACCTTGTATCCCTCACACCACAGTTTTCCTGGATCCTGCTTCCTATGTGATTCCTGTTGCCTCTGGATTGATGGATTCAACATTGGAGGATGTGGATTCCTCTCTGGCCCTTATTTTTTGGAGACTAATCAGTTGTGGCTGTTAGATCAGCATCTAGTATGTCTCCGATCTAGTTCCATATTCCTTCTGGACCTTCCCCTAGTCCCCTACCCCCTAGATTTGAGACTCCTCCGGGTGGGAAACGGTGGATTCCTCGTACCCGTTGAAGTAAGGGCAAACCCCTGATGATATTCAACCTATCACCATCAGAGTTACTGACAGATCTGTTGAATAGTTATCTCATTTCCCACCATGGCTAAATTCTTGCAATGGAATTGGCGCAGTTGCTATTCTGACTTCGAGGAGTTATTTCGTCTTAACGAATTGTCCCATCCAAAGACCATCTGCCTTCAGGAGATTTGTCTTCGTGGCAGACATTTTCGGCAACCACCAGGATACAAGGATTCTTTTATCTTCTATGAATTGGTCCCTTTTACTCCCTTACCTCTCCATACTCACTCAGATGCTGTTGCAGCAATGATATTCATTCAGAAGTGGAAATTAGACTATCTGTTTACAGGACTAAGGATGTGGGTGAATTTTTCTTGGAGTATGAAAGATATTGTAAGGAGAAATTTGATGATAAAGTGTTTTGGGTGAAAGAGTTGGGGAGTTTTTGGAAGGACGGATGCTTGATTTTTATAAGGTGATTGCTAGTATGGGTGAGCCGAGTTATGAAGTGGTAAAAGAGAGAATACTGGAACAAGTGGGAAGAGTGAAAGGAGTAAAATATCGAAAAGTGCATGATTTTGATAAAGCTAGAAGGGGAAAGAGTGAAAGATTAGATATGTATGCACATCGGTTGGAAACGTTGTTGGGAATGAGGATGTGAGTGATAATAAAAGGTTATTGAAGAAGTTTTTAGAAACTATTCTGACTGCAGTGGCGGAATTTATAAATGCAAGGAGAAAGGAGAAAATGAGATAAAACTGAAGTGACATTACATAAAAAGATTCATTTATTGATCATTTTGTTTTTTTTTACTAAAAAAAAAAAGATTTTAAAAAAGCCCAATAAAGCCCCCAAAACCCATTGGGCTGTAATTTTGGTCCAACCCAAGATCATTGTCTAAGTCTGACCACCCTTCCCTACTCAATACCGTCTTCTCTTCCCACCTGGTAAGTCACGGTGACTCGATAGCTTTCTTTACTGATGGCCCCAAGAATGACGATGGTGTGGGATCATCGGTTGTATTTTCCGACCGCACTCTGTCCCATACTCTGCCTTCTTGATCGTCTGTCTTTACGGCAGAGCTAGTGGCACTGCTTCTTGCAATTTCTAGGGTTGTCATTCTTGACGGAGCTGACCACATCACCATCTTTTTTGGATTCTCAGAGCGCGCTTCTCTATTTGACAACGGTCCCCTAGGAATCCATTGTTTTCTATCATACAGCGTTTCCTGTACAGACCATGCAAGCTTCTCAGATAGTTTTGCAGTTTGTTGGGTTTCATCTCACGAGGGGGGTTGCAGATAATGAGCGTGCTGATGGTGCATCAGTTCAGGCGACGAACTCCCTAAATCCAGCAATGCGTACCTCCCTCGAGAACTCCACATGGGACTTCTCCCCACAACCGACTACTAGGTTGAAGTGGGGATTTGCGGGGTGCTAAACTCCGCTCATTGAAACCCCTCATGAACAGTTGGTCTCTCCCGATTCGCTCGTGCCGTCAACGGGAAGGTACACTGACACTACTCAGAATTGGCCACACTCAGTGTGTTTGGCTACCTCATGTCGAGGGACCCTCCCTCCTCTTGTCCGTTTTACCGGGTCCATATGCCTCTCTCTGCCCATCATCTGATTGACTGTCCCGCTTTGGCATCTCCATGTCATAGGTACTTTATTGCTATCGCCTCCATTCCCTATAGAAGTCAACTTTCCTCCATTCTTGCTGAATCTCCGCTTTCTTTCAGACGTGCTTTTTTTTGCTTTCATGCGAGAACAGAATTTATTCTCAGTTGTAATTAATCTCTAATGACATTCCATTTCATTATGTCTAGGTGCAGACCTTAGTGTTAGTTTCACTGTTATTCCCGCTTCACAGTGAGCAGTCTCTGCCCTGTAAAGGAACTCATTATTAACAATAGCAGCAGTATCAGTACTGTTATTGGTTTAAATAAGTTTTTTTCTTTTTACTTCAAAAAACATTTGCAAATTTGTTTTACAAGGTTTTTGAATTCTGCTAACTACTACTGTCTTAACCCATCCACTTTTTTTTTTTTTTTTTTTTTTTGTAAATCACTCAATCTTGCATTATTTTCTTCATTTTAAAAAGCAATTCACGCAACAAATAAAGGATGCTTAAATAGAGAGTGCAAGTAGAGCAATTAATTTATTGTCCCTTTTTGTACTTCAAATTGTGGCAGAGAAAACATGGTTGTTTTTAATGCTCAGAAACTCAATTCCTCTCCTTCATTTATCAATTTTCTATATAATGATTCAAATCTTTCGCAGTCCTTAATATTTTTTTCTCTTTCCTTTTCTAATGATTTTTAATGAAAGTATCTCATTGCTTCTCTCACTTAATAAGTTTGAAACAAGTTTGGTATTGTGAGATGCCTTCAGAAAGTCACACCACCCTTGTATGGAGTACATAAGTAATCAAGGGTAGTTCAGTTTGAAATAAATTAAAATTTTAAATTTAAAACCAAAACTATTTATTTATTTACCTTTATTTATTATTTATTTTTTTACTTTAAGGAATTGGTTAATACCAAACTGTCAGCGGACTCATCAGGCGTCTCCATTCGGCTCTATCTTCCCACAGGTTTTTTTCTGTATTTCCTTCATCGTAGGCAGCTCACATCTCTTCACCGAATGCTGCACTGACTCTCTCCATCTCTTGTTTGGCCTTCCTCTGGGTCTTTTTCTGTCCGGCGTCCACTCCCATCTTCTCTTCGCTATTCTGTCCTCCTGCATCTTTTCTAAGTGTCCCCACCATCTTTCTTGCTACATCCATCTTCCCCACCAAAGGTCTCACTCCGACTTCCCTTCTGACTCTTTCATTCCTTATCCTATCTCTCTTAGTCTTTCCAATCTTTACTCTCAAGATCTTCATGTATCCTACTTTCATGTACATGGGTAGTGCTCAATGTTTCTGCATCGTATAACAACATAGGTGCCAACTGTCCTTTATAAATGCTTCTTTTGACCTCCACACCCATATATACTGATCCTTCATCAAAGGGTACACTGTCCTTGCTGCTCTTCCCAGGTTTGTTATCCTATGTGCTCTTTCCGCAGCACATCCTCCGTTCTCTGTATATAATCCACACAGTTATTCAAATTCTTTCCCGTTCCTCAAAATCTCTCCATTCATCACGATCTCCCAACTCTCTTCCCCCTCTCTGCTCGCCATCATCACTTCTGTTTTCTCAAAGTTCATTTGTAGTTCTTTTTCCACCAAGTTTTTCAAAAAACATGCATTGATCATGGAACGTGTACTGAAGAACAACTCGTACTTTGCCCATCCTGAGAATATATTACTTTCATTATTAATGGGCACATGAAAAGAGAAAAGAGATTTAGGTATTCAGCAAATTATTCAAACAAGAACGAGAGCGACAGACACTATTGCAAGAGTTTTGTGAATTAACAAAAACATTCATAAATTATAATAGCTCTGATTTGAAACCATGAGTGATTGAAATTAAACTGTCAGAGAAATCAAAAGTTTGACACTTAACATGACGCTGGGAATCGAGGCACTCGCCCTTCAAGTGCGCATTGCGTTCTGTGCGCTACGCGTGCGCATGTTCCTGCATAGACCATCCTTCTCTCTTACTCTCTCTCTCTCTCTCTCTCTCTCTCTCTCCTCTCTCTCTCTCTCTCTCTCTCTCTCTCTCTCTCTTAGAGTGTATGAACACTGGCTGATGATGCTTTCTCTCTTGCTGGCGTCAGTACGATTGCGTTCTCCTTTTCAGTTGGTTGTCTTTCTATTGTCAGTGAGTATTTCTTTTAGTTTGCGTTAAGTGGTTGACGTATTTTTTTATTTAGTTATCAATCCGCGTTACGTAAGGAACACAGAAATGCCTTGGGCGCGATCAGACGACTTGTGCCCAGTGTTTGATGCACCTGAAACGTTTAAAGATAATATGCTACCGACATATGCGGAAACTATAAGATAATATTTATATGTACGACAAGAACTTTTAAGAGAAAGCAAAAAGGAACCTGGTTTGGCTGATGTGTGTTCGCCATTAATAAAAGATCAAACGCACATAGGAAAAAAGTTCAATTCCTATTGTAATGGACCAACAAATATTACGTAAGATAAGAGAATACCATAAAAAATATCGTGATATTAAAAAGCCTTTGAAATGAGAAGGTAAACTAAATTCTTCGGAAAAGGTTGTATCATTTAGAGAATCAGCGGAGAAAAATCTGTTCGATATTTCATTATGTAAATGCATGGACTTTTTAATCTGCACTTGCAAAATTAAAGTACTTGTAGCTGAAAGAGTTTTTTTAACGGATCAAAGAATATTTCGAACAATGGTAATTGGAAATCTTGACATTAAAGCAAACAAAATGCTTGAAAAAAGATTGCAATGCAAAAAAAGGCAGCAGAAAAAGGAGAAAACGTTTAATTGCAAGACAGTGAAGAAAAAACAGCAAATAGACTTTCTCCTTCTGTTATGGGACACATTTTGAATTTTTCAAGTTCTTCTGATGAATATGAAGATACAGAATAAATACCATGTGAAATGAAAAACACAATTAGAAGTCAAAATTCTAGTTCAGCTTCGCAGATGAGAACTGAGCTTTCAAATCCAGCACAGGCTTGCGACAGAACTAGTGTTTCTGATAGAGCAACAACAATTCCTTTAAATGCAGCTTTTAAAGATATGGGACTGATTACCAAAGACGATTCTTCCAATGTAGTCGATCGTAGAAAAATCAGAAGAGAAAGAATAAAAACCCGCAGTGAATTGAAAAGGAAAAATGAGGGAAAACACTCTTCATCGGAATATGGGATATACTTTGACGGCCGAAAAGACAAGACTTTAATTCGGGTTGCGGAAGAAGAAAGGGTAGCTAGAGAGACCATAAAAGAAGAGCATTTTGTCCTACTTTCAAAATCAGGATCTATATATCTTGGTCATGTCACTCCTATATCTATCTGGAAGCTCTAGTAATATTAAAACAAGCATATTAACTCTTTTAGAGAAAAATGTCGATCTTTCTAAGTTGCAAGCTGTTGGTTGTGATGGAACAGTGGTTGTTAATACAGGTTCTAAAAATGATATCATAAGACAACTTGAGCTTTCTATGGGACGTCCTTTGCAATGGTTTGTTTTATTTGTTACATGCAAATGAATTACCATTACTTCATCTATTGCAACATTTGGAAGGAAAAACTACTGGACCAAAAGGGTACTGTGGAGAAACTGGAAAAATGTTAGAATCTTGCGAAAAGATGCCTGTAATAAGCTTTGAAAAGATAGAAATAATTCTGCATGATGTTACCTTGATGAACTTAGTACAGATCAATGATATCTCCACCAAACGGATACTGGAATTTCAAACGGAAATATTTCATTAATCTTGTCACGAAATGATCCAGCAAAAATGAGTCATTCCAGGTGGTTAACAACAGTAAATAGATTATTACAGTCATTATGTGAGCAGGAGGATCGATGTTCCTCTCTATAAATTACTATCGGTATGTTATTAGAGAATACGCGTGCGCATGGTTTGATATTAAAACTTAATCATCTTGTCGGCATAGGAGTCAACACTTTTACAGCATAATAAAAAATCTCGATTTCTGCCTTAAGAGTTAAAGAGCTTAATAGATTGAACATTGCAAAGAAAGGCATATTTTGGCCATCCAGAAAATATTCCATTGGCAATGTTGGCCGACAGCCGAAAACATGTGGGAGAGTTGGGCCTTCGAAGAATTTTAAAATGTAGACAAATAGCAAAAGAGAACACAAAGGTTTGTGAATTTAGATTCCTAGGACGGTTAATTTCAAAGCAGTAGATGTCACGACTAGTAATAGAAGTGCTGCAATTGTGACTGGCATTTTACTATTTACACTTAATGAACTATTCACATCTCAGATCTAATTTCTGATGTAAACTTAAAGTAGGCAGAAATGATAGTATTGAGAAACGGTTCCTGTGCTGAAATTGATATTTTACACGAATTTCCGGTTCTCCATTCACTAGGCAGTAGAGGCGTGCTGCGTCCAAAAAAACCAAGTTACTCCTGCAGTAATCAACAGCGGTGTGTGGCAACGGCTCTGTGAAGAGATGATTTATTTGAGTATAGAAAGTCAATCTAGATGATTGCACTCTACCACAATTTTTAAAAACCAAGCTAAGCTAAAGTGCAATACCCCTCCACAAAGTCTCTGAGGCACAACAAATTAAACGACACTAAATGGTTTTAAAGACAAAGAGAGGGAATGATAACTACGGATTGCAGAAAAAATAACCACCGATACAACAAAAGTGGTCGAATTTATGGGTTGTTTTTCAACAACCAACATAAAACAAAAAACAAGCGAGAGCTCACAGGCAATGGAAAATATTCAATAAAAAAAATCATACGAATGTTCAGGAAATCTTAAAAAATGATATAATAATATATATAATGGCTTGGGCAGCCAACAATTAGTAGAACAACGTTCAATTCAAACCAGATTGATTTACGATGTAATCAACATTACATAGTAGCAAACATTTTCCGTCAAATATATGCTAATAAATTGAGCTTAAACTTGTTTTTTTTTTTCAAACTTTTATTAATCACCTCCCTATTGATAATATATATATAAATTGATATATTGATCATAGAGAGTATATTTTGCAGGAGCCAGTTATATATAATATACGTTATATATATAGGTATATTTATATATATATATATATATATATGTATATATATACATATATAATATATATATATATATATATATACTATATAATATATATATATATATATTTATAATATCATAATAATTATTATAATATCTAGTATTTACTATATATAACTATATAATATATATATATTATATAGATATATATATATATATAATATATATATATATATATATATATAATAGTATATACTATACTTGTGCTTAAGGGATGATATATTTTAATATTGTAATATAGTATAATATTATATATATTATATAGATATATTTAAATATATGTATATTATATATAATATATATATATATATATATATATATATAATATAATATATATATATATATATAAACACTATAATATCACTAACAATTATATATATATATATTAAATATTATAATATATATATATATAATATATATATATATATATATATATATCCATACTACTACATATATATAGTTATATATATTTATATAATATAATATACTATTATATTAAATATATATATACAATTATTATATATATACAATTATATAAATACTATATATATATAATATATATTAACATATATAATTATATTATTAATATATATTTAAATATATATATATATAGTTATATATCATATATATATATATTCATATATATATATATAAACGACATTAGCATCTTTGAATTATAATATGCGCACGTGTGAAATAAAAAACAAACAAGCTACTGAATACGCAGAAAAAAGAGGAAACAATGTTTTCAATGAGAATGGATACCCTGAAAAAATATATAAAGAAAAGGTATAAAAAAAAAAAAATCTGAAGAGAGTGTGAAGATAATGATAGCACAAATTGTTGCTGGTTGGCAGAAACAAGAGCTAATGCTACATTGTTTAAAAGCATGAGGACAAGGGTTTTATTATATACTATCATTAATGATCGTTGAAAACACCATATAGAAACATTTCAGAAGATGATTAAACATCACCTCTCTAACAAAACATAAAGATAAATAGATTATGAACCTAAAAAAGAAACGGTAAAACCGATAAAGCCCCTGCAATCGTGAACTGAAGTAATCAGGGTGAAAATGTTTTTAGACATAGGAAAATAGAAATAATATATATATATAGATGAGTATAGATATTATTAATAATAACAAAAACGCCGGCGTCCTTGATTAGGGCTTGCCCGTGGGATGTGGTGACAATCTGTAATAGTATTATTATATATATATAATCTTTATATATATAGAATATATATATATATATATGTATCATATATATATCAATATATATATATTTTATAGTATAATAATATATTAGATATATATATATATATGTTAATATTTATATAATATATTTAAATATATATAAGTTATAAATATATATATAGTTAATAATATATATAGTATAACTATCATAACGGTATATATCATGTGAGTATATATAATTATATAATGTAATATGAATAATGTATAAAATAATTAATATATAATATATATATGATTATCATTTTTGCTTTTTTCACTATATACTATATATATAATTATATATATATCTTTAAAAAATTTTGATGCTAATTAAAAAAATTCGCGGCTTTTGATGTTATGTATTTAAATTATACGTAGTTGTGTCACTTTTATTTATAATAACAGATTTTAAAACTGACTTTATGATCAAATTAATTTATAAAATAAAGTGACAACAACTAAGTGATACTTAAATATATATATATGTATTATATATATATCTATATATTATATATATAATATATATATATTATATTATATATTATATATATATATATATTATATTAATATATATTATATATTTATATTATTATATATATATATTATATTTATATATATATATATATATATATATATATATATATATATATATTATTATTATATATATTTTATATATATGTTAATATATTATATATATATTAAGTTATGATAGTTATATTTAATGCTATCATTAAATATAAGGCATGAAATTTCTACTATTGCTGATTTTGAAGGGGGTACAGGTTTGTGAAGGCTTTGTGTGTAAAGGTTGATTATGGTATGTAGTGAATGTGTTCATGTATGTCAGTCCTTATTAGCAGACCTGAGCTATTTAAAGAAAGAACTAATATTTGCAAAGGGTCATTGGTATGCTTTTTTATAGGGAATTTCCATCCCAAAATTTGAGGGATGGTGTCCAAGGGGGTTTGGGGGATGGTGGTCCCAGAGGGGTATGGGGGGGAATCGGGACAACCTTATAGATTTGACATATTATGTTACATCATGAATGACGTCCGTGCATAACCGCAGTTTGCAGGAACGCACGAATATTTATCCATATGCATATATAATATATATTATACTATCTATAATATACATATATATTATTATATATATGATATATATCAATATTGTATATATATATATAATATATATATAATATATATATATATATATCATATAAATTTATATATATTTATATATATATATATATATATAATATATAGGTAATATATTATATATAATATGTATTATATATTATATACTATATTATTTTATTATTATATCAAGTGGTCTACGCGAAGACATTAGATTAACGTGGTGTTGCATTCCCCGCCTTTCTTATCTTCGTTCTCAGGCTTCGCCAATCTCCTTTTCCTTTTCCATCAAACCTCGGTTACTGGATCAATCCACTTTTCTTTCGTCTCCGCGCCGGGGTAAGTTCCAACAACCAACTAAATATCCGCTATCACCTGACTATCAAATATTATGTTGCATGCCTTTCCACATGGACCAAACCATCTCTCAAAATACTTTTCATTATTCTCTCGTTTTACCTCCTTTTTTTGTTCGACTACCGACAACAACTCTCTAATACGTTCATTCCTCCCTTTTTTATCAATTCTTCTCCACCTAAGCACGTCCTAACAATTGTCCATCTGAACACATTGAAATTTAAATCTATACTTCTTATTCCGGACCATAGTCTCAACTAACTATCATAACACATTTGGTAACAAACATACCGCTCAGATTAGACTTAGCACACCTCAAGAATTAGGTCCCTCTTTTTTTCACCACGATTATGCATCCAGCCACTCTCCTACCATCATTCACAACTTCCTACACACCTGCATC
>JABUQX010017949.1:42500-51328 GCA_015478945.1 Trachelipus rathkii
ACTCTTATCAAGTTTTTCTCTCGATCGCCTTATATCAAGCCCACCCTCGTTGAGGGTGAAAGGGAGCCGGACCTTCGGTTCCTCATTCCATTGTTTATTGGTAGTGTCAGTTCCGGCAAGGTTCAGCCTGCGCTGCGTAATCTCATCCCAAAAATCGTTTGATCTCCCTAACTTTTCCAAATGACAACTCGGATCTCTCCTCAGGTCTGTGACTTCCAACTCTGTTCACTCTATGGCGATGGACTCAAGTCCCACTCTTCTAATTTCACAATTTGACAATGCCCTCCCTTCTGGATTGATTTGCTTTTACAGAGGTTGCCCTTTCGTCCTTCGCAAGCTTAACCGATTGTGCTAATTCTGTGTCCGATCTGGGTATGGATTTACCCGGGGTGGTCACCGTCAACCTTGTAAATTCAACTCTTTTAAAAACTTGCCAAGCTTCTGCTGCAGTATCCCTTGTCCAAAAACACCATCACCTAAGTTTCCTATTTTATTCCCTTCGGACGTGCTCTAATCACGGTCCTCTCCTGGTCGAAACCAACATAAACATTCTGGTCCTAGGTGATACAATCAAATAACGAAGTAAACTTTGGTCTTTGGAAGTCAGCCCAGAAAGTCAATGTGAATGTGTCAATGGTGCCGCTCGAAGGTGTGCCTATCAGAAACAGTAAGACTGGCGTAGAGTTTTCTGGGGTGGCTAGTCAAGCGTGTCGCGAGCGAGTATTTTTGTTTCCGACATTCTTGCAGAGACTACCTGCCCAGTTTGTGAGTAAGGCCTTTCAATTCGTCCTTGTATGGAGTACTAGGAGTTCTTACTTGTGTACATTTTGGGTGGGTCTCCGGCTCCCCAGTCTTCTGTTGGAAATACGGTTGATCTACCACGAACTACAAGACTAATCAAACTGTGCCCTTACTTTCTGAACTAACACACTCCTTGACGCCTCTTTACCATCTCCTAGCGACACAAATACGTTGGCGCACGTGATCTCTGCATATATCATTATTCTAACAAGGTAAACTGCTCGGGGGAGTTTGGACCACACTCAATCAGCATAAACCACCAGCGCCTTGCGTCGCACTCTGTAGCACACGAGGAGTGCCCTTGCTCTTGCATGAGGTTTCGTGAGTAATATATAGGCAAACACACAACAGACATAGTTCGTTGTGCGTGCCCGCTTTTCTTTCTGCTACTTCTGTTCTCTCTGTTACTTCTGTTCTCTCTTTCCCTTAATCTAAAATTATTTTCAACTATATTTAATATATACCTAATACTTTAAAGCCCACAAGATTACACTAAGATCACATAAGAAGATATGAACAACCATTGAAAGATCGGAAGGATTAGATAGAGATTTTAATAGATATACTTTTTCAAACACAATACACTTGAAAGGCAAAACCACGGTACCCGGTGAGTGTTGGGTTAACTGAAATCTAGTATAATATATATATATATTATATATTATAGATATAATAATATATATATATATATCTATATATATATATATATATTATATAATATTATCAATATATATATATATATATGATATTTCGAGTGAAGGCTGACCTTTAACTATTGTTCAAAGATCCAAATGATATCGCGTTTTTGAAAGAAAGATAAACGATAGATATGGTTTTTATTAAATAAACTTAAATACTTGTATCATCTATGTCCCGAATTTTGGACTTTACACTAGACTAAGTAATTGAAACATTATATGATTAAGTAAGATTATTTCGAACAATAATCGATTTTTATCTGTAATCTCCATAAAATGAAATTTTTGTGCCTTTGTATAATGACTAGAGTCAATAGAAGATTCGGTTGGGTATGAAAATTTTTAAAGCCTGGGATGTGTGCTTGTAACTCGAGACATTCCTAAGGAAATTCCGCATGTGGATAAAGAGAAGGAAATTGTAGTGGTTTCAGGTTGGGGTGGTCTTTTCGGGTAGCATGGATATAGAAAGTAAAAAGTTTTTTGAAGAGATTCTGTCATAGGGGTTTGTTCAGAAAGGGGGTGTATATCAATTGTTGGAACGATTCTTTGTTTAATAATAGATATAGTTGCAGTTTGGATTTTTGTTGATTGGTGGTGCAAGGAGGTTCGGGTCGGTAATGGAGAGATTAGCTAGGACTTCGTCTCTATCAGTGATCAGGTTTGTATAGTATTTATGTAGTATAGGCATAATGTTGTTTCTTCCAGCGTTTAAGGAAAAAATACGGATAACTGGTCCTGGGAATACTTGGTAAGTGGGTTTTGGTGTAGTGCATAATACGTCCAAGTGTTAATTAGAGGAAATTGTTTGAAACTTTCATGTTTCTGTAAAAGAAAATCGTCGTTAATAGTAAATAATTCTTTAATAGTTGTCCAACATGAAATTTGATATGTGGTTTGTTGTTTTCCAATATTGATATGAAAATGTTGTTTCCACGCCGTTGAGGAAATTTGTTCTTGTTTGGGAAGCTGTTTTGGGTTGGTAGTGGCGGTAAAGAATCAGAATGGGTGGGGTCGAACAGGAAGGTAGCATGCTTTTGAACCGCTAAGACTTATAGGTTGCTTTGGGCTGTATTGAGTAAATGTTGTTGTTCCTCGCGTGACTGTCTGAAGAGCGGGGTAGGAAGCTGTACAGCAGGAAGGTAAGAATAAACTGCTGTTTGTGGTTGTTTAGTTGGTTGCTGGGGTTGAGGTTGTTAAATCTGACTGCGTAATTTCATTGAGAGAGGTGTGGGGGTGTTTATAATGATGCGGTTGATAGCTCAGATCAAGTTGTCTATAATCGAGGGGGTGTTGGAGGTGATGCATCTTGAGCGGATGGGTAGGCGGTTAGTGGGAATATAATGGGAAGGGTTTGAGTAGGCTGGGGTGTTATTGTTTCCTTTGAAGGTGGTGATAGAATAAGTGGTGGAGAGGGGAATACTCTAAGCTAGGAGAGAGGTTGGGTATACGTGAGTGAGATGTTGGTTGTATTGGAGATGTGGGAAAGAGAGTTGTTCTAGGTAGTGTTCTGGAATGTGGAGTGTGTGTATGAGTAGGAGAGATAATTTAGAGGCAGAATGGGGTTGAGGTGATGGGATATGAGAGGGTGGAGTTGATGGTTGGGAAGGAATAGAAGTTGGTGGGGAGATGAAGAAGGAGAAGAATGGGTAGGAAAAAGTAAAGTGGTGTGAGAAGGAGAGATTGGTGGTGGAGGAGAAGGGGAAATGGTGAGAGATAAAGTAGGATGGCATTGTGGGTAATGGATGAAGAACGAGGATGCGATTGAATGTGTGCTTGATTTGAGTTGGTTGGTTGTGGAGGCACTGAAGGAGGGATGTTGTAAATGATTTTAACAATGTCTGTGTGTACTATAAATTCTTTTGAGGTATCTAGCAATGATGGAAGATTTTATTGAAAGGGATGAAGCGTTTAACTAGAAAGGGGACTGGACATTTCGGAAATAATTTGGGAGATTGATGAGGTATCTTTGTGTCTAATATATAGACATAGTCGCCGATATGTATGTCTTTTAGAAAAGCTTGTTTGTGTTCTATATCGATTTCTTTTTGTGTGGACTATAATAACTATTGCCTAGCCATGTCTCTGACAATGTTCGCTCGTTCTTTCCGCTAGTTCGTCAATGTGATAATTGATGTTGATAGGGGTGGTGTTGGAAGTGTTGAAAGATGATTTGTAATTGGGGAGATGCCATGGTAATCTTTTCCTATAGTGGTGGAGAAGGAAATGGGGTATGAAGCTGATAGAGGAATTGAAAGTGCTGTTTATTAAGATTTGAGCGAAAGGTAGAAATTTACTCCAGTCATTGTAATTTGTGTGAACAAAGTGTCTGAGAAAGATTGCGACTTTTAGTGACTCTCTCTCACATAGAGAGGGTTTGATTGGGGTATCTAGCAACTACGTTGAGGGCTTTTATTCTCCATTGGTAGAAAAGTTATTTAAAGAATTCCGATCTGAATTCTGGGGCTAGGTCTCATATAAAACTTCTGTGTGCTTTGTCTCGTAATTATACGATCTAGGAGGGCTTGAGTGGTATATTTGGCCTTTTAAAGTGGTAAGTGTGCGCTTACTAATTCGACATTTTTAATGGTGAGTTGTGTCTTTTGGAACATCTAAAATATATTATGTTTGAGAATTGGCAATGCCGGAGCAAAAGGACCCTAAAAGTGTCGCAGTGTACTCATGAATATGGTTCGATTCCCTCAGAGGGTACTTCTTTTATGGGGGGAGTTTTGGGGACTGTATCTCTGATCTCTATTGCAGAATCCCCAGTTGGCACAAAATTGTTTAATGAGAGAGAGTGTAATTTGGGAAAAGTGTATCGTTCCTATAATCTGTGGTGTTTTCTTTCAAAGCCACAATGACCTGAAGCTAAAGTGGAATGGTTGTGTTCAATACCGAGTGTATCATCGAGTAATGGCACTTCTAAGTAATTCCGACCATGGACAGTTTCTGTCACATATAAATATCTTGGATATCACATGTGGAGATGGGGATGACGCGGTGGATTGTTGCGCGAAGATTTAGGAAGATTGATACGTTTGTAAAAGAGTTCCACCCGAGAACGAATCTTGCTTGATCTGTAGTGAAAAGTTTTCAGGTATGAAAAGAAAAGGGGTTGCGAGGTAAGATAAGCCGTTGATGTGCAAGTGTGGGGGAGTCGGGGGGATGTTGGGGGTCCTGTGGGGGGCAAGTAAAGGTGGATTGTCTGCTTAATAGTCAGGTATGACGTTCTAGTTTGCCAGCCTTCAGCTATTGGTAATTTGTGAGTAAAGTCTTCTGTAATAAACAATTTCCAGAGCGTTCCCAAACTCCGAACCTCATGTGTGTTGTTGTGCTATAAGAGGATAGGTCAGGGGTTGGTTGTCAGTTATAAAACTGTGAGGGAAGTAATCCAAGAATTTGTGTCTTGAATTCTGGATAGAGGGAATACTATCACTAAAGCTTTCTTTCTCTAGTGTAACTGATAAATTTGTTGCTCTTCCTGCTTTTAGAGAGAGAGGCGACTGTGACAAAAGAGCAGTGGTTTTTTTTTCCTTTGCCATTTTATCGTGTATTGGATAGAGAACGGCTCCGAAACTTTTTCAGAGTCGTATGTGTTGAGGAAATAAGTGTTTTGCTGTTTGTCTGGAACACAAAATCTGTTGTGATTGGAGGAAGTATAAGCTTTTTTTCCTTTTATATATATATGTATATATATATATATACTATACAACTCTAAACCTCACCCTCTAATATATATATATATATATGATATACTATATATATATAACTATTAATATATATAAACAACTACAATCTACATTTAGATATAATAATATATTAAATGTTCACAGTCCTCACGGGCAAAAACTACTATTCTAGGCAAGGGGAACTTCTTCCTCGGTAATTTCTTAACCTAGATCCGGCACTAGGATCAAACCCGGGACCTATTGCCCATAGTGACTCTGCTCGCTCTAACCCGATTGGAGTCCACGGCTTGTTTGAGAGTGTCAAATGTGTGTTGCTGTTCCGAGACTCTCAACAGAACTAACTCGCTACGAATTTTTCACTACAGCGACCATCACGGTAAATTTATCTCAGGTCATTTGCTACTATGCTTGAATGCTTTTTTGCCTAAATGTTGAAAGTAGTCTTCAGAAAACCCATGAGTGAGACGTGTTGTTCGTACCGTACTATAGATGCAGAAGGTGTGACATGATTTAAGTGTCACTATAACTCACCTTCCCGAGACCGGCGTGCGGGGTTTATAAACCGATTATTTGAAGATGCGAAAAGAACATAAGGAAAAGAACTTTGTTAACCAATACCCGACAAATTCGCATTTAGAGAGGTTCTTAATGTGAAGGACTAACGCATACTCAATCTTACGCGCAGTCAAAACACATCTTGAGATATTTTGAAAATGGGATGATATCGAATGGCGTGTGATTTAACGTCATTCCGTGCAGAGCACTATGCCAATTGGTAAAGCAGAGAGCTAGTTCCATTGTTCCGTGCAAAGACAGGAGGTGCGTTTTGAGAGTATCATAAATTAATTATCTTAATGGAGCAGAATCCTACGGCTTTTCGTCTTATTAACTTTCCTGCTCTCAAGTACTCCCTCCAATTTCTTCCTACGTGCATGGTTTGCTTGAGATGGTCAAGAGTGGTTAAGAGAGAGTTTTTTGCCAAATGTGCTGAGGAGATCATTTATGCATGGGAAGAGGGTAGCGATCTAAAATTGTGTGGAGAGTTTGATGTCATTTGTAATAGGTTATCGATTGTGTGGACCGAGATGGAATTTTCTTTTTCGGGGACTACAAGTTAAGAAGTATCCATCGGTGACAAAGAGATTGGTTTTATGTAACCATTTTTGAAGAGAGTTTGTGGCCCATTCATCTATGTGTGTGTGAGATATTTGTGAGGAAGTCGATATTGCGGGCGATATAGTACCTTTGGAGTGTCTGATTTTAGTTTAAGAGATAATTTTTTTAATGGACAAATGGGAAGTTCGCTATCCTAGAGCGCGATGGCGTCTTTATTATGAGAGTAAGAAGTTGTATTCAAATGATGCGAATAAATTTCTGGGTCATGTAAGGGGTGTCACTTTTAGAAGTAATCTTTATAAGGGAAGTTGAGGAATCTTTTATATGCGGATACCGAAGCTGTGGTACGGGAGAGAAACACCTTGGCCAGATGGTAGCAAGGATGGTGTATGAGAACGGTCTTTATAGGCTCGTCTAAAACTATGTGAGATTGTGCAGTGGAATAAGGGTGCTGTTTTTGTAATGTTTTGGTGCCACGTGCTTGAACTTAATATTTGGCCTTGAACATTTCATGTGCCTGAGCGATCATCTGCCGCGTGAAAGATAGTTAGTTAATATTTGTTATTACACAGCTCTGACAAAACTAAGTTTTTCTGGAAGGGGTTTAGCATGGAGCCTGCAAGACGAGCAATTTTACGAGAAAGTGTTTTGTTTTAGAGTGTCGGGCATCGCCACACACCTCACATCACGACTAGTATGAAGCACCACCAACATGATATACGACAAGGAGTTGTGATCGCTAGGATATGCGAGTGGGTTAATCAAGCAAGGTTTGAGCACCCGACAGTAGAGGTATCCGAGTATATAAGGTGGATCAAAGGGGTGCTTTTAGTCTGAGAGTGGAGTCTCGTTGTGGGGAGGAAATAAAAAGAGTCCTAGCGGCAAAGCTTTGGGTTTTGTGAAGTGGAGTTTGTCTGAATATTTAAATTCACTTTGTCGCTATTGCAGAGCGTGCAGGATTGATATTGAGAGGTATGCCGTTTGTGTTTGAGTGAGATGGGGTGTTTGAGAGATTGCAGCATCACAACCATATACCACCTTCTCGTGAGAGGAAAGTGAACTGAATAGGATGAGTTACTCATCACAGCGGACAAACTCCGCCCCCAGGTAGGTGTATTATCATCCTCTCTTCCGCGCCATCGCAATAAATTTACATATACGAGATCGAAAGAATTGAAAAGAGCAGAGTGTGAATCGTGGACACGATAAAAAGCCATTGGAAAATGGATGATGTATGTTATTTTTAAACCGATTTTCCCTCTGCCCACTCAGAGAAGACTATGAGCGAACCTGACAAATAATCATGATTAAGTTGAATGTGCCACAATACAGCTTATGTTTTAGTGGTATGGGGTGTAATGAATGTCATCTCTTAAGGCTTGTGAAAAGACTGAGAGAAATCTCCCTCAGAGAATTAGTATCCGGTGTTCACACTCACACCACGAAAATCAATCAAATTGTGGGTGGGTAACATTGTGCCATTGGTTTGAAACAGTTGCTCTGAAGCTTTCAGGAAAATATCGATTTGGATCCCTGTGTTGCTAGGCCACAACAACCTTGAATGTTTGATGGCGCCCGACTTGGGGTTGCTGATGCGCAGGGAGACACGAAACCATCCATAAGCCATTGCAATTAAATGTGAGGGAAGTGTTCTTTGCCCTCAAGACACACCATTAAGGCTACACTCTCTGCCCTCAACCACACTACCCCCAGAGTTATGGGCACTGATCGATAAATGGTTGCACTCACTAAAGAACTGCAGCCCGACAGCGCGCGCCGCGGAGAGAGGACGTGAGAGGAGAGAGAGAGAAGAGAGAAGAGCAATGTGAGCCGTCATGGAGAGAAAGGTGGATAGATTGAGAGAGAGAGAGCACACACACGCAGAGAGAGTTTAATAATGTGAACTTGGGTAATGAGAGAGCTTAAGAGTAAGTTAAACCGAAATGTTGGGAAAAGGGTGAAGAAATATTTGCAATATTTGATTGCAATTGTGAATGCTGATGGAAGGTGAGGAGAAAAGAGTGTGGTGAGCGAGAGGGACAGGTTACATAGATTGTGGGGTTGTTCTGCCCAACTTTGTTGAAATAAATGTAAGTAGCACTTATTCACACCTGATGAATATTGTTAAAATTACTGTTAAGATGTTGGTTAAGCATTAATAATAGTATTAACTTTTAAAGAAAGTGTATCAAGTTGAAAAAATGTAAAACAGCAAATAGGAATATATATACCATCATTGGTGATATATATATATATATATATATATAATATATATAATTGTATATATATTATAATATTATATATATTATATAAGTATATATATATATAGTATATATATATTAGTCATATATATATATTTATACATATAGTAATATATATATTATATATATATATATATTATACTATTATTATATATATTATATATATATTATGTATATTATGTAATATTATAATATATATTCTATATATATATATATATATATATATCATTATATTTATATATATAATATATATATATATACGC
>JABUQX010017950.1:0-12500 GCA_015478945.1 Trachelipus rathkii
AAAGGTATATATTATATATATAATAATATATATTTAAATATTATAATATTTATATATTTATATATATAATATAATATATTAGATAATTAATAAAATAAGTATATAAATATAATATATTATATATTAAAATTATATATATATATAATATAATATATATTATATGTAAAGTGAAAATAAAATTAATTATCAAGCCAGTTGAGGCTTGCCTCTAAGCTGCTATAACAATGCATCGTTGTAGATGTAAATTATGATGATGATTGTGAATGCAAGATAGAATGTAATGACAAAGTATTATCATCCTAATGTACAAGTCATTCGTGTTTTCGGTGCTTCTAACTTCTTTCATACAACCTTCAAGTGACATTTTTTCCTCCTCGCAACAGCTAAAAATCAATTTTGGAAAGTCATTCGTTCTTTCCAATAAAGTTCGCCACCTATTTAGTTCAAGTTCTCGGTGAACGAGGTAGGTATCCAATTTTTTCATCCGGTGTATTATTTGTTACGTCGGCGATGAAAAATAATAAGAATAAATTATAATCCCTCTCCTACATCTTGTTATGTTCTGTGTAAGTATCCTGTAATTGATATACTTCTCGTATCTTGTGCCACTTCACCTTAACTCTCATTGCTTTCTCTTAACCAGTGTACAATATATATATCAACTGGCCGACTATACGAAGATTAAATGTAAAGCCTGCGTAGCGTTTGCAGAGGATCATGTCAACTGGCAGCACATTGATGACTCTGCCAAAATTTTTATTTACGCAAGGTGAGTCTAATTTTGTTTTTAGTCAGGTTGAACACAGAACGTTCCAAGTTTTTCAGTAATTAGTATTGATGAAGCAATATAATATAGATCTAATATTTCACATTTTAATTTTCGGTGTGAAACAAATAGATCTTGAAATAATGTTAGTTCAGTTCAATTTTCTTATTTTTCGCCATACCATGTTGATATCCAGTCATCATGATAACGAAGTTTTCATTTGTGACGCTTTTCAAAGTATACTTCGTGAGTTTTCGCGAAATTTATGAGATCTCACCATAGGAAGCTGTTCTGTAATTTGATGAGACGAGAGAGTTAGATTAAAATTAATCCTAAGTCTATGTTTCTAACATTTCATTAGCAAACAACTGAGGCGATCCATGTGTATAAAGAAGCGGTTTAATTCTTTAAGGCCCTCGTAGAATTTTCCTTTATTGTTGGGATATTGCTTGTTGGTTGCAAGATAGCCGTGATTATTTGATAATTGGTCTTAAAGACCCTTTTCATAGGAATTGTTTCTTTATAGGGTCTTTTCTTTAGTATTTTTTATTTGCGGATAGATAAATTCATGTTCTCTAAGCAGTGTAAGTTGCTCGTAAATAACTGTAGTGACGCGTCACATTTGGGATGGACACATGCTTCCCCACATAATGCGCGCCTGACAGACGAAGTTTTACCAACCTCTGAAATATAATTGCCATAATCAATTTTGCCTCATTATGAAGTTAATCAGCAGTTACAGAATAAATTTGTAATCAATGGTTTAGAACTCTTCACTAAGCAAGATATGTCTAAACAGAAGGTGAGAGTTTTAGATTTATTTATTCGTGCATGTGTGCTCATGATAAATACTTATGCAGGGAAGGCCAGCAAATCATGGTGAGATATGCATCAGTTTCGTGCAAGTATGCTAGTGAAGTCATTAAGTCATATAAGAGTAGTTAGCCCAATATATGTTTGCCTATCGTTGATCAGATGATTATGACGCCTAATATGATTTGTCTCCTATATATAGGCCGTAGGAAGACGACTTTCTTTGGTTAGAGATGCCCATTAAAACATGGGTGCCTGACTTGCGCGAGAAGAACTAAGAGTAAAGGTCAGTAGTAAGAGGAAGAGTTGAACGCCAGAATACGTGTAAGGATAGAATAAAAAGTTGTATGATCCACACCAGAAAATTCCAACAATATAGTGCCTCCTCTTTTTCATTGAATAAGGATAAAGGATATGTCGTTGCGCTAACTGGTAGCAGAAAATCGAGAGCGTAATACTCATATTACACAGTTAACGTATATGAAGGAGCTATTAGAATGACTAGAATAATCTGGATAAAGGACCTCATCACGAGGGATACTCCTGCTCTTATCTTTATACAAGTCCTAGCCAGGTAGCGTCTCTAAATGTTATATAAAGTTACCGTCCACTTAGAATTTGATTCTGATCGTGATCGGAGTAATGAGCATGCTAAGTTGTGTCGACAAAAATCAAAGAAGCTCCTCTCGAGATCATATAGTACTCATCAATACTCACCATCAAGCAGTCTACCGACTTCTACGCTCGTTCAATCCTGCATACACCATAGTCATACGAATAATATATAGACTCTCAGCTGCTCTCAGCTTAGCGATGTGACTCGTCGCATCCTGCTCATTCCTTTGAAAGCTCTGCACTCGTTTTGCTTTTACAGGTGAGTTGTTATCAAGCGTCCATAAGCGGATACCCACACCATGTCAGCCCTAGATGACACATATCGAGAGTGAGGAGAGAGAGATGATCTCCACAATATATAATATAGAGAGATAAGTGTTCCATCTATAATATACAGAGATACACTACAGAACAAACAAGATATGCTTATGCGTCTCCGCTATCCGCAACCAATATACACATCATGCTCGAGTTCTGAGTGGTGCACACTTACTCATGGATAATTTACATCTGATCTTATCCATATATACATATCTGCATGTGAGAATATATAAATAATAATAAAAAATATAGCGTGTTTCAGCTGACGTAGCTCTCACTCTGATAGTAATATACTCTAGTGATATCTCTTCTATCACTATCTGAGAGATACAGAATATATACTCGTTATATATATACACATACTAGGTGTTTGATAATCGATATCTAGAGAGATCTCATATATACATATAATATAAAACAGAGAACTCAGAAAAAAGAGAAGAACCAGAATCTACACATGGAGTGTTTGACATATTGCCTTTCTGTTATTTAGCACTTAAAATATACTTTATATATGTATAGATAAAATAGTATAAACCAAATGAAGTTAGAGAAAAGTGTGCAGACGGATACGCTATATAAAAATCGACTAGCATCCTAGCCTTCTGGAGAAAATATAGTTGCGAGCTGCATACGCCGCGAAAGATAGAGTCGCAGAGAGTAAGCGCTCCATGATAATGTGAAGAAAGCCTATTTCATACTTGTTTAATTCTAATTAATTCATCCACAAACTCGCAATGGAACATAAGTGGCCCTTTAATACTAAACTATTGATCTCCGTTTACATTTCGTTGGTACTCTCAATGATATTTCATGCTCTTATTAACAAAATCTTAGCTACATTAAAATATGCATCACAATATTCCTACTAGAGAAAAGGATAAATCAAGAGATACGCAAACAAACAGATTACACCGGGCCCCAATTAATAAGTGATATAAAATCATGGCCTAGGCAAATGAATTTTTAAAAGCCTTTTTATGTAGAGTACAATATTTTTACAGTGTCCTCCACGACGCGACACTGTGCTCGATATATCCAGAGTATATCCACCATACTGCTCCTCTCTATCTGCTGATGCGCGATCACTATATATACTCGTGGAGAGATAGAGTACTATATATATATATAGAGACACACCTACAGTAAGGAGTATGTGCGAGAATGTCCCTCGACTGCTCAGTAGAGAAGGAGCCAATAATAACTCAAATACCATCCAGTTACGCATCATGATAGTATAAGTGGAGCATCAGCTCTAGCGAGGAAAATATGCCGCGGACAATCCTAAATGAATATAATCCGTACTCAATTCTATGCTGTAAGATTTCATAATACCTCTATAGGCATATCAACACACTATTTATGTACATGATGCGTTCTCTCCAAACTCTATTTACGAAAGTTAATACGTTCGATGACACAACACATAAAGACTAGATCATGGGAGTGTTATACCGATATAGTTACACATTAACTCTAGATGACTCTTAAAGAGTCATTACATAAAAAAACGAAAGATACCCTTCCCATTAACCTTACGATAAAAAACTGGCGAGTGAGTCTTATAATACAAATATTATACGTATAAACCGAAGTCTCGCGAGCGAATAGCAGGTGTCCATGCAAGAATGAAAATACACGACTGATGCACACTGTCCAGAAAAGAGTCCTAATTCCAGGATCGTCTTGCATAATACTAACAATATTAAAGGCCGTACAGAACCATAATGATAACGTAAAGTATTCATTCTTCAACAAAATTAGAGAAAATGGTTAACATAAGAAGTGATTAAATTTTTAAGATGAAACTTAAATATGCAATTATGGAAAATGTTCATAAAAACTTTTTCGCGTAACACCCTGTAGGGGAAGCTGTGCTCACCCTAAATGAATGACGCGTAACACACAGTTGAGTAAAACCACTTGCTTAGAAAGTATGAATTCGTATCCAATATTAAAAAAAAATACAAGTAAAAGGACTATAAAAAACAACCTAGAAAGAGGTCTTTACCATCTCAAAATCACGG
Source organism: Trachelipus rathkii (assembly GCA_015478945.1). NCBI lineage: Eukaryota > Metazoa > Arthropoda > Malacostraca > Isopoda > Trachelipodidae > Trachelipus > Trachelipus rathkii. Next base: position 4,543 of record JABUQX010017950.1, read on the forward strand.
TTTGCTCAACAAGCAATCCCAACAATAAAGGAAAATTCTACGAGGGCCTTAAAGAATTAAACGCTTCTTTAACACATGGATCGCCTAGTTGTTTGCAAGAGTTAGAAGATGTAAATGGAAACCCCTCTTTCTATCACTCAAAATTACGCGCGTTTAAGGTGAGAGATCTAATTTCGGAAACTAACTCACGAAGATCTTTGAAGGCGAAATCAGAATGAAAATAAAATTGAATAAACTTCGTTATCGATGATCTAGACGAAATAATATTTACATAAGGTAGTGCGAAAAAAGAAAATTGAACAGAAATTAGCATTATTTTGTTTCTAAACTACCAAAAAAAAGAAGGAAAATTAGAATAATATTAATTGCTTTCGTATTAATTAAAATATCTAAGAGAAGTAATCTCCTACATCACTTTGCACGAATTAATTACTAATTTCTGCGATCATAAAAAGTTTAAGGAAGTTTACGACAATCCATGAAATTTATTTCATAAAGGGGGGATTAATTTTTTTTTATTTAACTACTTGTTAAAAAAAGGGGAATAATAAAAATTTTTTAAAAAATTGTTTATTTATAAATCACCAATAAAAAAAAAAAATATTTCGTGAGAGAAATGCATGCTTAACTTATGGGAAGGGAAATATTTGCGAATGTTGCCTAGACCCATCAATAAACAACTTAGAACTAAAAATTAATTTTTTTTTCATCGCCGACGTAACAAATAATACACCGGAGAATGAAAAAATTGGATACCTCGTTCACCGAGAACTTGAACTAAATAGGTGGCGAAGTCTATATTAGGAAAGAACGATAATGACTCCAAAAATTTGAAATTTTTTAGCTTGTGCGAGGAGGAAAAATGTCACTGAAGGTTAAGTATGAAAGAAGTTAGATAGCAACCGAAAACACGAATGAACAACTTCTGGCCGACGCTAATTCTCGTTTTAAATTGTTTAGCTTCAATAAAACATACTGGGCTGAAGCTTAGGAGCAGCCTCGGCTTGTATATATTTTAACTTTACTAATATCATAAATAATATTAATATATTAATATATATATACTATATAGATATATATATATGATATATTATATATGATATAATATTATATAGACGATATATATATATAATATATATATATGTTATAGTATACTATATATATTAATAATAAATTATATATTGAAAGAAATATTTAATATTAATCATATATATATATATATTTATATATATTGGTATATATATAGTAGTATATATATACGTATTAAATTAATATAATTTAAATATAATATATTAGAAATATATAATATTATAATTAATAAAATATATATATATGTATATATTATTATATTTTATATATAATAATATTAATATTATATATATATTAAATGAATAATCTATATATATATTTATAATATATAATATATATATATTAAATTATATATATTTAGATATAATAGATCTCTATCCTACCTTCTCTATGATGTGAGGGTGAGGAATGAGATATATATATATAATTATATACTAATTACAATGTAAAATACTATATATTATTTTATATATATATATATTATATCATTAAATATTATATTAATATATTTAATTATTTAATATATATATATATATATTTATAGTATTATTAATATATATATAATATATATAATATTATATATCTATATTCATAATATTCTATATATAAATATTTAATATATATATATCTTATATAAATATATATATATTCATTAATATTATATATATATTAAATATAAAATTATATATATATAATATATATTAATATATTATTAATATATATCTATTAATATATATAAAATATATGATATATATAGATATATATTGTATTATAATTAATTATATATTATATATATATATATATAATAAATATATTATTTATAATATTAATAGTCTTAATTTATTTATTGATATATATAATATTAATTAAATATGTATATATATAATATATTTAAATATATATATATTATAAAATATAATATATATATATTATATATTAAATTAATATATTTTAATATATTATATATATAAACTATATATATATTAATATATAATTAATATATATTATAAATATATATATATATTATATATAATGTATATATATATATATATATATATATACTATATATAGTAGTATATAGTATATATAGTATATATATATATATATACTATAATATATATAATATTCATATATATATCATGATATATATATATATATATATTAAATATATATATATATATAAATATAATGATATAATATATGATTTTAGATGTCAGAATGTATCCTATGTCTAATGTATAGGAGTAGGTGCATGGATTTGTAATATCGAATAGAGTCGGTTCAAACGTTATCTATCGTTGTGGATAGAAGTGAGGTTAAACTAGCAAAACCACTGATGAAAGGGGGCGTTGATTCTACACGATGGCAGCATCTTTCATGCTAGAGAGATAGTCGAAATAACGAAACGCTTAATAAAAAAACTTTTGAGCTACACAATCTGTGAGCGTTTATTTAAACTATATCGACTTAATTGCTCAAGTTATAAATTTTCGGACAGTATTGAGGACGATTTATATAAAAAGAAAAACACAAGCATTTTACGCCGAAGGTCTCTATCTGTTTAGACCGATATTATTTTTAAAGAATATAATTTCTCGCTTTAACGAATTTCATGTAGTATCGATAGTGCAATGCGCTAGATTTACTATAGAGAGACAAAAAACAAGACGCGCTTCACATATCTATATTTCTGGTTGCCTACGAGCCGCCTGGAAAATGGAATTTCTGTAAGACTAACAATTGGTTCGGAATTGCCAGAAATAAGTTGGGACCTGAGACAATATGTATGAACTGACTCCCTGGAATATGATTACACTGCCTTGGATTGAGAGAGGTTATTAAAACTTCATTATATTGTTTGCTCCGAACTTACGATCAGGAAGAGCTCCGAGGTCGTTATCTACTAATATAAATTAGAATAGCCTGTGAAGAAACATATCGCATCGGTGAAAAATATAAATAAATGTCATAGGATTGGAAGGATATATTAATTAAAATGGCAATAGATTATAATAAAAAGTCGAATGCATGGAATAAGTTCTGTGTCAAAGGAAAACGACTTATACTTCTAAAAGTTCGTTCGAGTCAAAACAAAGATAAATGTATATTATGATAATATAAATTATATGAAATTTAATCTATATTTGTCTTTGTCATTTTTAATACAATAGTAAATAATGTTAAAATAGTGGCTCATTTATTTTGCTTTCTTTGAGAATTGGCAAAACACGCCTTTTCGCGGACACAGAATTTACATCTGAATTCGATAAGTTCTCCTAGCCGAATATAATAAATTGGTAAGTTAGTTTGAGAGGTATTAGATCGCGTTGGGAAAAAGGGAACTGATCAAACATAGTTCTCTACGAAGTAAGTGATTAAAGGTGTTAATAACCACAAAAATCTGGTTCCTGCGAAATTTATCAGTTTTTTCGTTATCGCATAATGATATTATCTGGCGTAGGTACAATTAGAAAATTGGATAATTGTGATAGTATGTGAACGGGCTTGGAACAATAATCCCATAGTTATAATGTTTTAAGGCATTGTAAATAGAGATATATCCTAGAGAAAAAAATTTATTATTATTCGTATTAAAAAATAAACGGAAATATAATAGGAAATTATTTTTCAGGTAATTATTATATCGTCTATAGGATAACAATAATCACTGCCGTAGAGAGGCGCCGGACTAGAATTGCGTCTGTAAAACTACCAATGGCAGTCCCTAGGCAGTATTGCTTCATCGAAAACCGCTCAATGATTCCGAGTCCCGATAATATGGACTAATCCGCGAACAGAATAGCTCAGAACGCAACATGGCTTGGCGAAGCACTTAAACGATTCTAATTAAATCACAGGTATCAGAATTTTTGTCTCGAAGAAGTGAGAAGAAGCTAATTATGCACCTCATAGATTGTCCCGTACATAGGTGCGTGTGCGAGTGTCATCCTGAATTTCATGAAAACTGGCGAGGATAGAATCTGACTTCTCCTATAGGGCTCGTCGAAAACGAAGCCCTTAGCGCATTTCGCATGTTTAATGCGAGCCTAATGATACCTCTCGCTCCCGAATTGTGTGTCAAGATGATGACTCCTAGAAAATTTGGTGGTGAACAATCTTTAGATAAAAGCCCCTACTGTCATCGTCTAAGATTCAGAACTAAATAAAACCCTTTAGATAAATAGTATAGACCTTCGAAGATACGTCATAAATATATACAGATCGTGAATCGGATTAACCATAACGCATCGCCATAAGTCACGGCCAAATCATCGTCCATCGCATGTCCTCGCCGGCGTTGTTGATAGAGGAGGCACAAGCACGAAGAACGCGTGAAACTATAGTCTACCGATTAAAGTTTAATATCAGTATAGTTATCCTCACAAGCGGCATCCCTATTACACTATACATACTAATTTCCCACACAAAAGGATAAAATATAATCAAAGAATGAGATGAAAGATCTAATACGAAGATACTTCTAACACAAAATAATTGATCGGACTACTCTAGAGGCCTAAAAATTCCACGGTAATGCGGCACGTAAAGATGTAAAATATCTGGGACAGCTTATACAATGCAATTAACTCATCTCGCGGCGAGTATAATAGGCCCTAACAATAGCGGTTAATATCCAAGGCTAAACCGGAAGGAACATTCACAGAAGATATATAGCAGCAGCGGCCTAAGCGCTAATTTAATGCATATTCGATTATAAAAAACTTTCCTAGCCGCGATTACACTCGTAACCGCGGAATGTCTAACTTAAGATAGACCTCGTGACATCTAGAACATGGGAGGCGGACCGCTAGAATCCTTAGGTGTTAACCGATTAATACGACTAATAAATGATAGTCTACATGAGAGTGCGACTGTACTTGTTATCTCTGCTTGTCAGAGAAGAGACGAACGAGACGCCAATCTCCTAGTGACGAGTGGTCTCGAAAGGGGCGATCCACAAAAATTTATTGTTTGCTGATATACTAGAAAGCCGCGCCGACGTGATATAGATAAACAGCATATATACGAGCGAGAACAAGTGCAGCAATAGACCGGCAGACTAGAAGCAGGATGTCTAATTAACGGTAAGAAAAGCAGAAATAATCCAAGAAGTACAGAAGAGGCAGACCGACCGCAGACGCGGTAACTAATTAAGCTGAACGCGAAATGGGCGAACTGGTCAGCGGTTTACACGCAGAAATAGAGGAAGACCAAGAGTAAGCGGACACGATATGATCAGGAACGTAATATAGGACAGGTCCCGAAAGCCGGTAAGAATGAGAGAGAATATGTAGTCTGACGGACGACAAGCAAAAAAGACGGGCAGGCGCAGCCGTCATATCCCTAAATCACCATTCGAATCTTTGACGATCAGATCCGTGCAGTATCCTAAGTGGCTAGTAAAACGTCGCGTTGTTGCTCAGTCAAGCTCAGTCAAATAACTGTCGTCAGCCGAGATATAATAACGTCGTCGTTAAGTATACGATACAGAGGTAGCTCGTCGGAGTCCCAGGTCATCCCTCACGATCTACCGAAATAATAACTAATTATTTCCAAATTCATAATAAAGACCTTGATGGAATTTAACATGGAATAAATAGGGACATAAGAATGTAACTAGAGGACACAGGGTTAAGATATGAAGAATTTTGAATCGCTAAGAAGAGATAGTCATAGTAGCTGCTAAAAAAGGCGATTGATGCAAACCGTTAAAATATTCTTCATAATTAAACGGACTGCTTCGATAGCAAATTTTAGCGCAATTAGCTCAACGAGTTAATTTTAAAGAAAATGAAACTGGTACAGACACCGACGAACGCTCTAACCTAGTGACACTAAATGATCCGAGCGCGATTGTAACGACAGCTTCTGAAAGTACGAATCATAATACTCTCTCTTTCGAATTTTCTGTTTCGATAACTACTGACGAAACTGAACGAGAAACCATCGGGGAGATTGTCAGACCAATAACGTTAAATGATCCTAGCATGAACGCGATAGTCGCTGATGACAGCGCGCAAAATATTGAAAACGCTAATGATATTTCTATGTCGATTATCACCGATGAAACCGAAGGAGAAACCACCGAAGAAAATGTAAATCCAATAGCGTTAAACGAACCGAGTACGAGTTTAATAACCGACGATGACAGCGGGAATTACACTGAAATCGCTGCTGAAGGTGGTAGCGACCTACCTTATATCGATGATCTCATGGAATCCGATATTGAAATAACTACGCCTATCTCTGAAGCTCCCAATACCTCGTCGTAATTCCCGCTGTCATCGGCGGTTATCAAACCCGTACTCGGTTCGTTTAACGCTATTGGATTTACACTTTCCTCGGTTGTTTCTCGTTCGGGTTCATCGGTGATAATCGACATAGAAATATCATTAGCGTTTTCAATATTTTGCGCGCTGTCATCAGCGGTTATCGCACTCACGCTCGGTTCGTTTAACGTTATTGGTGTGACAACCCCCTCGATGGTTTCTCGTTCGGCTTCGTTAGTAGTAATCGATACAGAAAATTCGAAAGATAGAGTATCATGATTCGTACTTTCAGCAGATGTGGTTGCATTCGCACTCGGATCATTTAGGGTTACTAGGTTGGTCGATGGCCCTGCTTCATTTTCTAAATTTCGTTGCTCGGCTAAAATTGCATCGAGACAGTCGTTTATTATGAAGAATATTTTACCAGTTTGCATTAATCGCCTTTTTAAGATTCTTTTGACCATTTCGCGTTCAAATCCCATACGTAATGTGTCTCTAGTTACACCCTTTTCCATTAATTCCTCAAGTTTATTATCATTTGGAATAAGAGATTCTAATGACGATGACGGCGACGACGACGACGACATCGACGACAACGACGACACCGGCGACGACAATGACGACGACTGCAACAACGACGACGACTGCAACAACGACGACGACGTCAAATACGATGGTGATAGGAATACCGCTGCCGCTTCCGCTGCTGCTGCTTCCACTTCCGCTTCGGCCGCTATAACTTCCGCTTCGGCCGCTGCCGCTTCCTCTTCGGCCGCTGCCGCTTCCCCTTCGGCCGCTATTACTTCCGCCTCGGCCGCTGCCGCTTCTGTTTCTGCTTCTACCGCCGCTTCTACCGCCGCTGCTGACGTTGCTGTATACGACAACCACTCGTTCCTCTCAGTCACACAATAATTAGGATCCCCCTTTCGAACCTCATCTGAGAGCTTCGTGCCTCTCAAAAGCAAAACAACCATGCACTCTGGGGACCATTTAGCGTGTTCTACCCAAGGATCATCGTCCGCCTCCCAGTTTCTGAGTCCGAGGTCACAATAGAAACACTTCACGTGATCGCTAAGTTTATAATAATAAAATCCTGCCCCCGCTAATTTTTCTGGATCCTGCTTAACCCTATTTCTTTGGGCCAGAGCGCGACCTGAAGGAACAATTAGGACTATAATGTATTTCTTTCATCGCCGAAGGAATTTACCATAGTGGTTTGTGTTCAAATGGTCGACAACCAAATTAATAAGAGATCGAAAAACATTTTTTATGAAGAGAACGGCTAATTTCAAGATATGATCGTCACCTTTAACCCTCTCGTTCGAAGTCAAGCAATAATAAAGGATATAAGAAACAGTGTGTAATGACACGTAAATAGTATAACAATAACCTTGTGAGGTAACTCTGGAAGAAAATTGCCTCTGTCTGCGTGGGCCGTAGATGCGCAACATTCTCTACTTCCGGCGTTCTATGAAAAGAATAGCATGAGCACAAATACGCATAGCGCCACACAGTGAAGAACTTCTTCTCCGTTTAGAAAATAAAATTTTGCGTTGCAAACTGGAATGCCTTTACGTTAATAAGTTATTAAAGTTTGAT
>JABUQX010017950.1:17500-20000 GCA_015478945.1 Trachelipus rathkii
AATTAAAATTTTTCAATTTCCACGTCATTTTAATTAACAGACACCAACATATAACATATTTTCAACCTCTTCAACCATGCTGGACGACCGCTGGTATTTTCATTCACTTTCTTTCTAAATAAAACAAATTCTCAATAAAAACGCACAAATTTTCTTTTGTAAATCTTACTCTTAGCAGACATTAAGAATGAACTTGCAGTTTTAAATCGACTTTAGTATTATCCAGAAGTAAGGAATAACGTCTTTTTCCCATATGCCTCTTATGTATTTTTACTATTTGTTCTTTTTCTTCATCTTGTTGAATATTTCTTCGTTTCTTCTTCTTTTTTTTTTCTTTTTTCATGTTTATGTGACCTTCTCACAGCTGCGATTGTTCACTCAGGGTTTAAATGGTCCGCACACAGGAATTCAAAGCGAGCAGTTGGTTTTTTGGGTACCATCCGCCGCATTTCTGTTCAACTGTGAGTGAAGAAGAAGAAAATCCGGCGTTAACATCTCCCTACAATTTCCATTTACTGATTCGATTTTTGTATGCCGCTTTTTTTTTCGTATTCTTTCACAGAATTGTTATAAGATTTTATTTAATATATTAGGATATGGCCTAACAAGAGTCTATGGAGAGATGAAAATTTGAAAAGAGGTGGAAAATTTTACCATGCACATTAATAATTTGATATCATATTATAACCTAAAAATAAATTTCTGTAACAGTTTTTTTTTTTTTTTTTTTTTTTTTTTTTTTTTTTTTAGTGTTTTTGAAGCCGTCCACTAGGGGCGCTAGGCTTTACATTTGATTTTTGATTACACGTTTATTATTTTAATAATCGGATATATAATTAAGGACTACACATTTTCTACAGTTTCGTGAATGGAACCGCATTCTTGAGATCCTTTATTATCGCTAATTCTGCTTTAATACGACTGCGGCTCGTGGCCACGTCAAAAGTTAAGCTTAAATGGCAACAACTCGGATTTCAAGAAAACACTTTCCATTCACTCCCTCATAACTATGTCGTTCAGGAGGGGCAGGCTTTTTAACGAAATATTATTGGAAATACATTTTAATCTACATGCTAAGATTTTACAATATTGGGTACATTTTCTATTTTTGTTTTATTATTGGAAGGAACATCATTTATATATAATTTATATATTCAATTGCATAATATTTTTAATACCATTGATTATAAAATATATTTCATTGTTGCATTTTTATTTTTTTTTTCACTTGATCTAGTATTATTATTATTTTTAAATTCTATTATTATTATTATTATTATTATTATTATTATTATTATTATTATTATTATTATTATTATTATTATTATTATTATTATTATTATTATTATTATTATTATTATTATTATTATTTTTATTTTTTATTATTATTATTATTTTTAAATTCCCTTTTATTATTATTATTAATTTTTCTTACACACATTATTCACTGTACTATTATTAATATATAAAAGTTCGTATTTTTTCTTCTATTTACAAATTCTTATTTTTATTTATTTGTTGTTGTTTATTATTCGAGCTACAAAAGGTCATCTTTTTTTTCGCAATGTTGATCTTGGGAAGTAATGATAACTCCCTTTTTTTGGGGGAGCCATTGAGGGTGTGGTTGTAGTTGACTTTCCTCCCCTCCCCGCGGGGTATGATTGGGGAGTTTTTTTTTCGGTATCCACTTTTAAAGAAATAGACTGTTTTTCGCTCATGGTTGTGTGAACAAGCAAGGGATTGTAACTGTTTTCGAGAAGTACTTTTTTCATTCCCGTCTTTTCTTTGGGAAGACTGCAGCCTTTTTGCGATGTTATAAACGCGAGTCTCTGCTGGTTTCGAGTTTTCCTTTCAATATTATTTCTAGGCTAGGAACGTTTGTTTACAAAGTTGTTGAAGGTGTTCGGTACGAAGCCCTTATAGAGAGCATTTTCTTCCTCTCGATTTTTTTTTCTTTTTTTCTCAAAATTGAATTTTAGGACTAAATGATACTCGTTTGAGTTTTTGGGTGGTAACTGGATAATTCCGGTACACAGAGAGCGTTTCAAATTTCTATTTTTTTCTTTTCTTTTTTTTTTATTTTTTTTTTTTTTTATTACTTTTTTATTTATTTTTATTTTTTCCATTATTGCTTTAGTTAATAATGAAATTTTTTTTTCTTCACGAAGTATTATTAGTTTTTATTATTAGTTACCACTTTCACAATTATTATTTAATAGTACGTACACAATTGTTTGTTGATACATTTTCACCGATTTTTTTCACTGTTTTTGAATATAAATTTTAGGTCCATTCAGAAGGTACTGTAGGATATTTCAATTGCAATGTTGCAGAGGTATTGCAGGTCTGCAATGTCAATGTTCACGAGTACTCTGGGCTTTCACCAAATTGTTGCACTGGCAATGTTGCAACCAGGCAAATTAGATAAGTAATTAAATAAATGAGGATGCTTTATTGAAAGGGTTTTTTCTGCTTTGAAGTTTATTAATTATGCAAGTGA
>JABUQX010017950.1:25000-30000 GCA_015478945.1 Trachelipus rathkii
TATAATATATAATATATATATATTATCTTTATATATATATATTATATATTAATATTACAAAATTAAATTACAAAAATAAAATGAAAATTCTGTAATACATATGTTGAAAAGATAATAAAAATAAAAATAAAAATTGCAAAAAATAAAATTAAAATTCTGTAATACATACATATGTTAAAAAGATAATAATAATAAAAAAAAATATTTGGTGAGCTAAAATGGCAAAAGCGTCAATTACCGATAACGATGTACTTCTCAAAAAATCAGTAAATACAATCTACAGATTCGGAATCGCCTTCATCTCTTACTCCTTCAACTTCATTTACACTTTGAAAGAAACTATTTTTGTGCGCAATTAGATTAACTTTAAAATTTTATATTACAGTACATAGGCTATTCAATTAAATATAATCAAAAAAAAATTTTTATCTCCCACGGTCTCCCTAACACTCTTTCCCTTTTTTTCTTTAAAAAATTTTTTTTGCTCAATTTAAGATATGTACAGTACTGTACTGTAATGTAATAAATATCCTACTAATTAACTAGTCAATAAAATATGTTTATATACTGTACTGTAAATAACATTATATCTGCAAATTTATTCAATTATATTAAGGACAAATAAAATACTGATGCTATTTTATTCTCCTTATACAAAGGTAAAAATTTTAAAATTAATGATTTTTCAGGGGGGTTAAAGTTATACGCAATGTCGCCTAAGACGCGGGGGGTCAGGAACCTAACCCCCGCTTACTACGAGGGACGACTGTATATAACTATATATTATATATATATTATATATATATATATATATATATATAATATATATATATAATATATATATATATATATATATATATATATATATATATATTATATATATATATATATATATATATATAATATATATATATATATATATAATATATATATATATATATATATATATATATATATATATATATATATATATATATATATATATATATATATATATATATATATGGCAAAACTTTACTTTGTGGCCTATACCATGTAACTCGAGAACGGCTGCACCATATAGTAAAACAAATTATATATTTGGAATGAGCGGAAATTTTTTTTTGGGTTTTTTTCTTTTTTTTTTTTTTTTTTTTTGCCTTTATTCGTCGGAAATATTTTTAAAAAAAAATTTTCCCTAACTTAGGGGTATTATTTTAACTAAAGGAATACCATAGGGTAAACCGCAAAGATGGCAGTAGTCGGGGGAAAAATTTTTTTTTTCAATTTTTCCGAAACAAAAAAAAAATAAAATAAAAATAAAAATCCCTCCTTAGAATTTTCCGCTGATTCCAAATATATAATTTGTTTTACTGTAGGTGCTGCCGTTCTCGAGTTACATGGTATAGGACACAAAGTAGGCCTATAATATAATATATATATATATATATATATATATATATATATATATATATATATATATATATATATATATATATATATATAAAAAAAAATATATATATATATATTATATATATATATATATATATATATATATGCAAAAGTGAATTTGGAAAACGCAAAATCCCTTAATTTCCCCAAATATATTTTAGGAAAATTTTTATTTCTATTACGAATTCATTGTTGAGTTGTGAAGCTCAAAAACTTAAGTGGTTTTGATGTCATTTTTTTTCATTTTATTCTCCATAGATTTTAATAATTACTTAGGTTGCGGTAAGAAATATATATATATATATATATATATATATATATATATATATATATATATATATATATATATATATATATATATATATATATATATATATGATAGAGATAGAGAAGTTAATAGCCTAATTTATACTGGCTTTACAATTTTAGGTTAGGCTAGGTTAAGTTAGGTTAGGTTACATTAAGTTAGGTTGGGTAGATTAGGTTAGGTTAGATAGATTGGGTTAGGTTATGTAGATTAGGTTAGGTTAGATAGATCAGGTTAGGTTGCGTTAAGTTGAGGTTAGGTTAGGTTAGTTGCAAAAGTATACATATAGTATTTGAAAAATATTTTCAAATTATTCATAATAAGTTTAAAGGGTATTGATTTTAGTTCATTTACAAATTTCTTTTAACTTGCTACTTTTCTATAATATATATATATATATATATATATATATATATATATATATATATATATATATATAATACATGAAATATATAATATATTATTATATATATTATATATAAATATATATAATATAATATATAGGCCAAACTAAAGAAGTTACCCGCATGATAACTCGAAAAAAAATAACGGTCAAAAAAATCAACAAATAAAGATGGTATGAAATTTGTATGGAAAATGAAAAAAAAAAATTTTTTTTTTTTATATCTCCCAAACTACGATAGGTACAAGAAAAAACTAACATATATGGAAAGTCAGGTATAAATATTTTTTAGGGGGCTCGAGCCGACGGTGGACAGAGGGGGACGTTTTCCATCCCCGTAGGGGAGGGGCGGAGGAACGCCCCCGCGACCCCCCAATACCAAAGAGCGGGTTCCGGCAGACCCTCCCGCGAGAGGGGGGGAAATAGTCCAACCGTCGTCCCTACAGGAGCCGAGAGACCCCCGACATTGGCAATCTTTGCGAGTCTTACCACCTGGGGTATCTTTTAGTTAACACAAAAAAATACTTTTTTATCATTACATTTTCATACGCTGATTCTAAATATGTATTTGGTTTTCCTGTAATATCATAGTTTTTGCCAGATATAAAAAAAAATTAAAAAAAAGTAATCTTTTTTTATTTTCAGTTTTCCATACACAATATTCATAACGCCTGATGTCCATAATAGTATAGTTTTCCTTCGGTATCTATCTTAGTTTTCGAGATAAATCAGCGGGTAACTTCTTTTAGTTTCACCGATAACCGACATCGTCACTCTCAAAAAAGCCGTAAACTCTACCACATTTATCAGAATCGGAACCGCCTTCATCTCTTACTCCTTCAACTTCATTTACACTTTGAAAGAAACTATTTTTGTGCGCAATTAAATTAACTTTAAAATTTTATATTACAGTACATAGGCTATTCAATTAAATATAATCAAAAAAAAATTTTCATCTCCAAATTTTTAAAGGATTAAACACATTGTATATTTTTTCATTTAAAAAAATTTTTTTGCTCATTTTAAGATATGTAGAGTACTGTTCCTGTAATTAATAAATATCCTACTATTAAATAGTCAATAAAATTGTTTATATATGTACTGTAAATAACATTTAAAGCCTGCAAAACTACATTTATTCTTTTGACGACAAATAAAATACTGATGCTATTTTACTCTCCTTATACAAAGGTAAAAATTTTAAAATTAATGATTTTTCAGGGGGGTTAAAGTTATACGCAATGTCGCCTAAGACGCGGGGGGTCAGGAACCTAACCCCCGCTTACTACGAGGGACGACTGTAGATAATCTATATATATATATATATATATATATATATATATATATATATATATATATATATATATATATATATATATAATATAATATATATTATACTATATATATATATATATATATATATATTATATGGCAACACTTTTAACTTTGTGGCCTATACTCATGTAACTCGAGAACGGCTGCACCTATAGTAAAACAAATATATATTTGGAATCAAGCGGAAAATTCTAAGGAGGGTTTTTTTTTTTTTTTTTTTGCCTTTATTCGTTCGGAAAATATTTAAAAAAAAATACCCTAACTTAGGGGTATTATTTAACTAAAAGTAATACGCATAGGGTAACCGCAAGATGGCAGTAGTCGGAGAAATTTTATTTTCAAATATTTCCGAAACAAACCAAAAATAAATAAAAATAAAAATCCCTCCTTAGAATTTTCCGCCTGATTCCAAATATATATTTTGTTTTACTGTTGGTGCTGCCGTTCTCGAGTTACATGGTATAGGCCACAAAGTAAAATTTTGCCTATATATATATATATATATATATATATATATATATATATATATATATATATATATATAATATATATATATATATATATATATATATATATATATATATATATATATATATATATAGAGAGAGAGAGAGAGAGAGAGAGAGAGAGAGTAATAAAATGTTTTTAAAGAATAACTTGAAGAATTATTCAATAATGACGGGTCAGCTTTTGGCGACGATCAGTTTGACGAATCAGTTTTTATCTATAGATATATTTCATATTAATTCGGTCTTCATAAATTAATTATTAATTTAAATGTTAAATAACTACAGGAATTATTCAATATTTTCCAAAATATATGATTTAATTAATAACACGTTAACACTTTAAATGCTATACATAAATATTTTCGGAAAATTGACAACAAACACGTTAACATTTCAAATCATGTACATTAACTGCGGCAATAGGGAGCGATATATCTATCGAAAGAGTCGATATGTAAATCGATATTCTTGTCTCCTCATAACTGAAAAGAACCTATATATATATATATATATATATATATATATATATATATATATATATATATATATATATATATATATATATATATATATATATATGCAAAAGTGAATTTGGAAAACGCAAAATCCCTTAATTTTCCCCCAAACATATTTAGGAAAATTTTTATTTCTATTACGAATTCATTGTTGGGTTGGGAAGCTCAAAAACTTAAGTGGTTTTGATGTCATTTTTTGTTCATTTTATTCTCTATAGATTTTAATAATTACTTAGGTTGGGTAAGAATATATATAAATATATATTTGACGAACCAAATAGCTATATATAATATATATATATATATATATATATATATATTATATTATAGGCCTATAGTTAAAAGTATGTTAACCGATATATATCGAACGAACGATGTAATCGATTTTTTTTTCGTTATTTCAAGGCAAAAGTTGCGAAAAAGGTTGCCAATAACAGCTTTTCTTTTTTTTTTAAACTAAAGGAATACCCAAGATTAAATAGCAAAGATAGAAAGAGTCA
>JABUQX010017950.1:35000-45970 GCA_015478945.1 Trachelipus rathkii
ACACCTAGCCTACACCTTCCTACTCCTGCACCTAGCCTCCACCCCGCCTGAGCTCATCCAGGTAACTGATGCCTAGCCTTTGGTAGGTATCTGGGCTAACATGAGGTCATGTAGGAACCTGACCTGTAGGATCTATCCTAACTTATTCCATCCGTGCCACACACACACACACACACACACACCACACACACACACACGCACACACACACAACACACACACACACACACTTATTATTATAATTATAACTTATACTTATTACACACACCACCACACACACACCATCACACACACACAACACACACATTTCACTATGACACTTATACACCACATCAATATGACACTTATACACACATTTACCCCTATAACACTTACATTTACCCATAGACACTTACATTTAACACTTATAATACACAGCGGTCACAAACACACAACCACATACACACACCCATCTTACACTTATCACACATTCACTATAACTTACACTCACCCATAGACACTTACACTTAACCATAGACACTTACACTATGTACAAACACACGACCAATCCTTTGGTCTTCCATGGGTCAATTTTAACCCATCCTAATACTTAGGCATCTTACATTTTTATTAAAAACATATACTTTCACAGACCTTAAAGCAGTAAATCAGTAAATCAATAGATGGTGTAACTACACCTAGGGTGGCTTAGTAATGCTTTTGTTTTAACTGTTTTAAACTGCTTTAACTCATGTTTTTACTGCTTAACTCATGTTTACTGCTTTAACTCATATGTTTTACTGCTTTATCACATATTATTAACATTACATACCTTCAAGCAGTAAATCAGTAAATAATCAGAGGTGTTAACTACACCTAGGGGGAATAGTAATGCTTTTGTTTTAGCTGTTTTACTGCTTTAACTCATGTTTTACTGTTTTACTTATATGTTTTACTGCTTTAACTCACATATTATTAACATTACATACCTTAAAAGGCCGTAAATCAGTAAATCAATAGAGGTGTGACCTAACACCAAGGGGGGGGGGATTAGTATGGCTTTGTTTTACTGTTACTGCTTTAACTCATGTTTTAACTGCTTTAACTTTCTGTTTTACTGCTTTAACTTTCTGCTTTACTGCTTTAACTCATGTTTTACTGCTTTAACTCATGTTTTACTGCTTTAACTCATATGTTTTACTGCTTTAACTCACATATTCATTAACATTACATACCTTAAAGCAGTAAATCAGTAAATCAATAGAGGTGTGACCTAACCCCAAGGGGGGATTAGTATGCTTTTGTTTTACTGCTTTACTGCTTTTCACTCTGTTTTACTGCTTTATACTTTTCTGCTTTACTGTTAACTTTTCTGGGCTTTACTGCTTTAACTTTCTGCTTTAACTGTTTTAACTTTCTGTTTATACTGCTTAACTCATAATATTTTAATTAACATTATGTTTTTATTTTTTTTATACTTTTTAATTTATTTATTTATTATTACTTATTTTTATTATTATTTTTATTATTTTTATTTTTTTATTTTAATTATACTTAGTGTTATTTACTTCATGCCTATTGTTATTATTATTTAGAACACACACGCACACAAACAAACACAATACACTCACACATATACACACATTCACTATGACCAATTATACACACATTCACTATGACACTTACATTTTTCCATAGACACTTACATTTTCACTTATACACATGCGGTCACACACCATTCACTATGATACTTATACACACATTCACTGACACTTACATTTGTCCATAGACACTTACATTTACACTTACACTCCACACCCAAGATTTACTTACACTCACACAGATTTACTTACACTCACAACAGATTTTACTTACACTCAACACACAGGATTTACCTTACACATCAGATTACTTACATCTTGCACACCGATTTACACACAACATCACACACACATACATCACCCAGCACACTGCACTTAACACATATACGTAAATTTATTAAACATTTTATGTTTTAATTAAACACGTACATTATATTACTCATCAAAAATAACTAAAATTATTTCAAAGTTTCTTAAAACTTCTATAATAAATTAAATCCATTATCTTTGACAAGAAATTTTAAAGAATTGTTAATACTTTTTGTTTATAAAATTTTATTTATTTTCAAGTTTTTAAATAACTTTTACTAAAATTTTATGAAATTTTATTAAAAACATATTTTTACGTACCTTAAAGCAATAAATCAGTAAATCAGTAAGGCAAGCCCCTAGCACCCCTCTACACCAAGCTATGCCACGTTTTGGTCTATTGACTTACTGCTTTACATCATCCTTTAGCCATGTAATAAGTAATAAATAACAAATATAGGTTCTTCTCTGCTAACATAACATGTATTTTAATAAAATCATTCTAAGTTTTTATTTAAAAATAACAATTATTCACTTACATTTATATTATTTGCTCGATGTTAACTAAAAATATTTCAAAGTTTTTTAAATAATCGGGTTTTCTTTATTATTATTATTATTATCTATGTACATTGACAATCCAACACGAGAAAACACAACAACCCGCACTCCTTACAGATACGGAACTGACCTCTCTCTGAAATGTGTTGAAATAACTATTTTAGGTCTAAATTTAGGATAATCCTTTTGTAGCCCGGGGCGATTTTAAGCCTAATTCCAGGTCAAATATATTTCAAACTGACCTTTTTTCTGTAAAATGTGGTGCAAAAAATACGTTAGGCCTAAATTTATGCCTAATTTAGGAAAAGCCTTTTTGTAGACGGGCTAATATAATAATCCTATTACCAGGTCAAAAGGTACTTCCAGTATAGACAAGAATCATGTTTATTATTATTTTTATAAATATTTTCAAACTGAAACATGCTGGATCGGAAAGATCCTTTAAGCAGGTAAAAAGGAAAAGTTTTCCTTTACTTGTGATTGGTCGGGGTAATCCTTATCTCTATATGACGCTCGATGTGATTTGGTCGAGAATTTCTTATCGTCTTTGAAAAATACCCCGTTGTTCTTTAAAACTTGTATTTGGAGCAGGTGTGTGTTTTCATTATTTTTAGATCGCCAAACTCATTTAAAAATCATAGTCATTTTAGGCTGTTATGCGGTGCACAAGTTATCTGATTCGTTGTATTAAAAGTGTTTTGTTTTTACTAAGTGTTTATCATATTTATAATAAATACTTACATTTAAGAATAATTATTAATTTCACTAGAATAGATAATAATAATTTCACTAGTTCATAAGCTAACCGCCCAGGGCTCAGCATGAGCCCACCCGCAAAGGCCAGCCAACCCCGCACCCGGCAGGGCGTCCCGCCGCGGTTCCAGCCCGCGCATGCGCACCGCGGGCGCAATATTTCCGCGTTCCCGCCACCGCGGGCGCGCCCGGCAGGCGCAATATTTCGCACGAATGAAATTATATATACTTCATTCGCGCGGAATATCGTGCTGCGGGTGCACGCGGCGGGGCGGGTAAGCGCAGAAATATTGCGCTGCGGGCGCACGCGGCGGGCTGGGGACGCGCGGGACGCACCTGCGGTGCGGGGTTGGCTGCCTTTGCGGTGGGGCTCATGCCGAGCCCTGTGGTTAGCTTATGACTAGTGAAATTATTATTATCTAATTCTAGTGGAAATTAAATATTATTCCCTCCAATGTAAGTATTTATTAATAAATTATGATATACACTAGTAAAAACAAACACTTTTAATACAATATCAGATAACTTGTGCACGCATAACAGCTAAATATGATATGATTTTTAAAATGAGTTTGGGTCTAAAAGATAATAAAACACACACCTGCTCAATACAAGTTTAAAGAACAACGTTAATTTTCAAAAGACGATAAAATAATTCTCGACCAATCACATACGAGGTCATATAGAGATTAGGATTACCCCGACCAATCACAAGTAAGGAAAACATTTCCTTTTTACCTGCTTAAAGGATCTTTCCGATCCAGCATGTTTTTCAGTTGGAAATATATTTATAAAATAATAATAACAATGATTCTTGTCTATACGGGAATTACCCTTTGACCTGGTAATAGATTAAATTAGCCGTCCTACAAAAGGCTTATCCTAAATTTAGGCCTAAATTTAGGCCTAACGTAGTTATTGCACCACATTTTACAGAAAAAGGTCAGTTTGAAATATATTTTGACTCTGGAATTAGGCTTAAATCGCCTCGGGTTACAAAGGATTATCCTAAATTTATTAGACCTAAAGTATTTATTTCAACACATTTTACCAGAGAGAGGTCAGTTTCATATCTGTAAGAAGTTCGGGTTGTTGTGTTTTCTCGTGAGGATTGTCAATTGTAATAGATCATAATAATATAATAAAGAAAACCCGAATTATTTTAAAAAAAAAAATTTGAAATATTTTAGTAAACACCGGGGGAATAATATAAATGTAAGGGAATAATTGTTATTTTAAATAAAAACTTAGAATGAATTTTAATAAAAATACATGTTATGTTAGCAGAGGAAAGTTTATTTTCTTTTATTTTCATACTATTACATGGCTAAAGATGATGTAAAGCAATAAGTCAATAGAACAAAAACGTGGCATAGCTTGTTGTAGAGGGGTGCTAGGGGCTTGCTTTTCTGATTTTCTGATTTATTGCTTTAAGGTAACGTAAAATATATGTTTTTCAATAGAATTGCCATCTATCCTACGCACACAATCATGTTTTACATCTAATGAAGTCAACTTCTGACGTTTAAACAAAAAGTATTAACAGTTAATAATAAATTCTTTGCTCAAAGATAATGATTGATTTATTATAGAAGTTTTAAGAAACTTTGAAATAATTTTAGTTATATTTGAATGAGTAATATAAATGTACGTGTTTAATTAAAACATAAAATGTTTTAATAAATTATACGTTATATGTGTAAGTGAGTGTGCGTGTGTGTGTATGTGTGTGTGTGTGTGTGTGTAAATCTGTGTGCAAGTGTAAGTAAATCTGTGTGTA
This sequence comes from Trachelipus rathkii, assembly GCA_015478945.1. NCBI lineage: Eukaryota > Metazoa > Arthropoda > Malacostraca > Isopoda > Trachelipodidae > Trachelipus > Trachelipus rathkii. The sequence goes on from JABUQX010017950.1 coordinate 39,982, forward strand.
AGTAAATCTGTGTGTGAGTGTAAGTAAATCTGTGTGAGTGTAAGTAAATCTGTGTGAGTGTAAGTAAATCTGTGTGTGAGTGTAAGTGTAAATGTAAGTGTCTATGGACAAATGTAAGTGTCATAGTGAATGTGTGTATAAGTATCATAGTGAATGTGTGTGACCGCATATGAATTAGTGTAAATGTAAAGTGTCTAAAAGGTGTATATGTAAGTGTCATAGTGAATGTGTGTATAAGTGTCATAGTGAATGTGTGTATATGTGTAAGTGCATGTGTGTGTGTTTGTGTGCGTGTGTGTTCTAAATAATAATAACAATAGGCATGAAGTAAATAACACTAAAGTATAATAAAATAATATAAAAAAATAAAAATAATAATAAAAATAAATAAAAATAATAATAAAAATAAATAAAAAGTATTAAAACAAAATAAAAAACATAATGTTAATAAAATATATGAGTTAAAGCAGTAAAGCAGAAAGTTAAAACAGTAAAGCAGAAAGTTAAAGCAGTAAAGCAGAAAGTTAAAGCAGTAAAGCAGAAAGTTAAAGCAGTAAAACATGAGTTAAAGCAGTAAAGCAGTAAAACAAAGCATACTAATCCCCCCTTGGTGTTAGGATCACACTCTATTGATTTATGAATTTACTGCTTTACAGGTATGTAATGTTATGAATATGTGAGTTAAAGCAGTAAAACAAATATAAGTTAAAGCAGTAAAACATGAGTTAAAGCAGTAAAACATGAGTTAAAGCAGTAAAACAGAAAGTTAAAGCAGTAAAGCAGAAAGTTAAAGCAGTAAAACATGAGTTAAAGCAGTAAAGCAGTAAAACAAAAGCATACTAATCCCCCCCCTTGGTGTTAGGTCACACCTCTATTGATTTACTGATTTACTGCTTTAAGGTATGTAATGTTAATAAATATGTGAGTTAAAGCAGTAAAACATATAAGTTAAAACAGTAAAACATGAGTTTAAAAGCAGTTAAAAACAGTAAAACAAAAGATACTATTCCCCCTAGGTGTTAGTTAACACCTCTATTGATTTACTGATTTACTGCTTTAAGGTATGTAATGTTAATAAATATGTGAGTTAAAGCAGTAAAACATATGAGTTAAAGCAGTAAAACATGAGTTAAAGCAGTAAAACATGAGTTAAAGCAGTAAAACAGTAAAACAAAAGCATACTAATCCCCTAGGTGTTTGATTTAACACCTCTATTGATTTACTGTTTACTGCTTTAAGGTCTGTAAAGTATATGTTTTTAAAAAAATGTTTTAAGTGCCTAAGTTGGAATGGGCTAAAAATTGAACCATGGAAGAAACCAATGAGGGTTGGTTCGTGTGTTTATACGTGTGTATAAGTGTAAATGTAAGTGTAAGTGTCTATGGTGAGTGTAAGTGTCATGTTAAAAGGTCAGGGGTTTGTCGGTGTTGTGTATGTGTGGTGTTTGTGACCGCTTGTGTATAAGTGTAAATGTAAGTGTCTATGGGTAAATGTAAGTGTCATAGTGAATGTGTGTATAAGTGTCATAGTGAATGTGTGTGTGTGTGTGTGTGTGTGTGTGTGTGTGTGTGGTATAATGTGTGTGTGTGTATTGTATTGCGTGTTGTGTATAAGTGTGTGTGTGTGTGTGTGTGTGTGTGTGTGTGTGTGTGTGTGTGTGTGTGTGTGTGTGTGTGTGTGTGTGTGTGTGCTCGCTGGAAATAAGAGAGGATAGATCATACAGGTCAGGTACCTACATGACCTCATGTTAGCACAGATACCTACCAAAGGCTAGGCATCAGTTACCTGGATGAGCTCAAGGCGGGGTGGAGGCTAGGTGCAGGAGTAGGATAGGTGTAGGCTAGGTGTAGATGTACGCTAGGTTAGGTTAGGTTAGGTTAGGTTAGGTTAGGTTAGGTTAGGTTAGGTTAGGTTAGGTCAGGTTAGGTGCAGGTTTCAGGCTAGGTGTAGGCTGGGTCTGGGTATCCGGCAAGTAATGTCGAAATATCAGGTCAACAATGTTTAATATTATATAAATATAATTATATTATATATATATATATATATAATTCTATATATATATATATATATAATATATATATATTATATATATATATATATAATATATACTACCATCTCTCTCTATCTCTCTCTCTCTCTCTCGTCTCTCTCTCTCTCTCGATCTCTCTCTCCTCTCTCTCTCTCTTCTCCATCTTCTTCTCTCGTCTCCTTCTCTTTCTCGCTCGCTTTGTAGATTGTGCATGTTTGGATGTAAAAAGAAACGTGTTATGCCTCGCTGGACCGAACCTATAAATACCAAAAATAAATAAAATAACTACGTTTACGCAAATAATTAATAATAATTAACAGTAATAAAAATATTACAATAAGTACTTCTTTTATTAGATATAAATTGAATAAACAAATAAAATAACGCGGTCTTCCACATGCTTTTACGGTACGAATTCAAAGATTTCGTTTCACGTGACGATTCTCAATACGAGAGACTCTTATAAAACAGAAAATAATAAAATAATTCAATACGTGGCAAATAAAAATGAATAAAATAAAATGGATAAAATTCAAATAAAAATGAATCAAATAACCGTCTAAAAGTGTAATGCCTTTAAACTATGTATAGTTGGATCGGCCACGTGCGTACTCTCTCTCTCTCTCTCTTCTCTCTCCTCTCTCTCTCTCTCTCTCTCCTCTCTCTCTCCTCTTCTCTCTCTCTCCTCTCTCTCTCTCTCTCTCTCTCTTCTCTATCTCTCTTCTTTTCCTCTCTTCATATATATATATATATCTTAATATATTATGATGTATAATATTTATAATGTATGCAAAAAGATTACAAATATATATAATATGAAAATTATTATTATTTTAATTATTAGTATTATTATTATTATTATTATTATTTATTGATTATAATTATTATATAATTATTATATAATAATACTTGGGAAGGGCCCTCGGACTTTGCTTTTATAACCTGGAAATTAAATTTATATTCTCCTAATTCGTAGCGTTGGACGGGTGGTTAAAAAGGTCAGGGGTTTGCATCGGTGGTAAGAGGTCGAGTTCTATTTTGATTTATGACCGATGGAACTCGAACATATAAAGCCGTTAAGGCTTGAGGTGTTAAGGAAGTATAAGCACAGAGGAAGGGACGGTGGAAAATCGTGGCATGACCACGTGGGCGCAGGTGTGGGTGTGTGATATATATATATTATATAATATATATATATATATAATATATTTTTATATATATATTATATAGTATATATATATATTATATATATATATATAGAATATATAAATATATATATATAATATTAGTGAAAAGATGAATTTGAAAATATAGTATGGTTCTCGGTGAATCAATAAAATATTTGTAAATAGTCTTTAAAAAACGGCATGTTTTCGTAAAATAATAATACTGCCTTGAACTCTCGTGTTTCAAGTTAAAATAATTTAATAATATTACAAACGTATGAAATTACAACCTTAGCTATTGCCGTTTTTCTACTTAGCGGTTCTTGCTGCGTGGTTTCTTTGCTACGAATGCGACGGAACTCCGCGGAACTGGTTTAAAATAACGCGACGATAAACGTCGGACAACGACGATGACTGCGCCGATTAAACGTCGACGAAACGCGACGGATGAATTTGCGTATTTATTCCCTGACGATGAAAATAAATTACAAAACGCAATATAACACTAATATGGCGGACGATACGAAACACCAAGGTTGGCGCTTTAATAAAAAGGCTCATGAAGACATGATAATAAACTTACCATAAACTTCATATAAACCAAAAAAAATTAACCAAAAAAATTTACAGAGTTTGAAAAAAAAAAAAAAAAAAAATAAATAAAAAAATAAATCTATAAATATATAAATAAATAAATAAATAAATAAAATCTAAAAAAAAAAAAAAAAAAAAAAAAAAAACCCCCATGAAAGGTAGCTGAGTAAAATATCCACTGATTAGCGATTGTGCCCCTCGCTGGTAGGGGGTCAGTCACGAGCGAAATGGACCCCATCTACTTATATATAGTATATATATATATAATATATATAATAATATATATATATATAATAATATATATCTTATATTATATATAAATATATATATATATATATCATATTGCTCGTGGCTTAGCGTAAATTGTTACACGGCACCGCTCCCGAATAGCGCGCATTTGGAGCGAGCGGTCTGCCATGCATTTACGGGAACCTGCTGTGCATCTACCCTATGATATTCTTTAGCTTAAATTTTTATGTAACAATAAATAGTTTTTTTAAATACCTAATGAAAAAATAAGTTAACTGACAGATAAAATAAATTTTGAAAATTAAAAAAAAATCTCATTTAAGACTAGTAATAAAAAGTACACACAATCAATTTTTTGAAACTTCACAAACTTTAGTTTAAAATAAATAAATAATTTCTGCTTTTTCCCTCGGATCATAGGGACCGTTATTAAACCAGGGACCAATAAAAATTTCAAACTTTTGGAAAGTTGGTAAAACTAAGAAATACATTTTATGATCCTAGGGAAAATCAGAAATAAGACATTTTATTTATTTTAAATTAAATTTGTGAAGTTTCATAAAGTCGATTTTGTATACTTTTTATTAGTCTTAAATGAGATTGTTTTCCCTTATCAAAATTATTTTATCTTGTAGTTGTTATTATTTCATTAGATATTTAATGAGTTTAATAAATACTAAAACAATACCATAGCGTAGATGCACGGCAGGCTGGAGTGTATGCATGGCAGACCGCTCGCTCCAAATGCGCCGGTATAACAACTTACCATGCTATAGATTAAACTTTATTACTATATCTTTTTTATTTAATGAGAAATAGAGAGAAAATTCGTAAAAAAATCCCTCAAATGAAATAATTCTCTGATAGCATTAACCAACCATTCCGTTCTAATTATTTCATTGCTCCATGGTTTAATAAAGGGCCAATATGAAATTGCATTTCTTATTTTTCCAATTTGGATATATATATATATAATCATATTATATATATATAATATATATATATATATATATATATATATATATATATATATATATATAATATATATATATAATATATATATATATATATATAGTATATATAATATTAATATATATATATATAATATTAGTGATGGGACGTATACTTATGAAATTTTGCCGATGACGATGACGACTTTAGAAGCAAATTTTTGCCGATGACGAGTATGACGATGACGATTATATTAAATTTCTTTTATTTAAATAATTTTTTTTTTTTTTTTTTTTTTTTCTTCTTTTTCCCATCGCCACCGAGGCCTCGCTCTCGTCTCGAATCTCCTCTATATATATTATAAATATAATATATTATTATTATATATATAAATAAATATCTATATATCTATATATAATATTATATATATAATATATATAATATATATATATATATATATATATATTATAATATATATTATAATATATAATAAAAGCTGTAGACAGGAGGGTCAAGGGGTTCAACCTCCCGAAATTATTTAAGCGATCGATCAAAATTATTTGATTCCTGTAAGTCTCAATAATAATAATAATAATATAAATATATAATAATAATAATAATCATAATAATAATAATAATAATAATAAAGTTATCAATGAAAATGAAAAAGTATTTATTAATTGAAATGAGGAGACATGTTTGTGGCCCGTAACGATTTCTTAGGTCACAGTGGCGTTCCTCATACTGTTATAAAATATTTAGACAAGGGACTTAAATGTAGGTTTTCAAGTTTGCAGATGATAGCAATTGGCTACCTCAATATGGAATAATGATGGATGTATATAGATTTAAAAGATAAGGAGGGAGCTGTATCGTTACCTGGGATGATGCAGTGTTATTCCTTCTGCAGCTAAATTTTTCTTTCTCATTCATTCCTTCTAAAAACTAATCTTTCTTTCCTCATAAATCCCTGGTTCGAATTCGTGCTTATTCTCTGGCC
>JABUQX010017951.1:15000-50000 GCA_015478945.1 Trachelipus rathkii
GGAGTGGCATTGCCACGGAAGGAATGCATTTAACAAACTTTCAACAGGTCTGTATGCGTCTTACAATTTTGTGGAACAGAGAATGGTTAGAACGTGACTATGAATGCATCAACTTCTCCGAGCGATTCCGCTCGATTCTTAAACAAAGAGGCAGAGTGCGGAATCGTTCTGCTCAAAAGTTTTATACGTTTCGACGAGTATGCGCACAACTAGTATTCTAATTAAAATCAAGATATTAATTGCGACAAAGGTCCCCCTTTAATAAGAAGAGTCTTTACTTTAAAGACCTGATTTCATTTGCATAGCTCAACTTGATCTTCAGACGAAGCATAGCGTATCGAGGGTTAGGAAGGCCATCGGAGGTCGAGGAAATTAGGACAACGCATGGCTGGAGTTGAGAACTCGACAAAGATCTAGATATCTGAAACAGCGTTGTCGAACGTGCATCTTCAAGTGCTATTGTATTCCAATTGGATGTTGTATGCCTAAAGTGGCGATAGCTTTCAGTTGAGATGTATCTTTAGCAATGCACATCTGGCAAAGTATATTCTCTTGTCAAACGACAGTACTGCGTATTACAAAGCTTACAAGGAAGAAATGTTCAAGAAGTCCTCCTCCAAATATGGGCATGAATTAATTGAGGGAAATACCGGTGTGAAAGGGTCATGGATTGATTTCAACTCGATCTGTCTTTGGTTCAAGGATTCTTTCAAGCTTGAAATTGGGAAACAAGACAGCAGAAATTAGTAAAGGCCAACATTAATAAAGATGAACAAACATGGTCGGCAGTAAGATTATGAAGAAAGGTAATGTTCTTTCCAGATGGATAGGGTTTTAAACTGAAATTGAAGAGATTGAAGGCCAATCCGTTGAGAAAATAGTAAAGACATATCAAGTACATGTGGAAGATTGTGTTCTTCGCAGCGATGGAAGCTGGTTTTTTCTCGAAAAAGAAAAATAAAGAGTGGAAATCTCCCCAAAAGTGACGTATAGGGTTCCCATGGATCTATATTCATCCAATAGGACAGTGTGAAAAAATCATTGTGAAATCAGGAGAGTGCTAGTAAGAAGACTGATCATCAATAGGAGAAAACTTGCGACATGGGACAATTGCGCGTTGGCTAAATGTCGACCAAAGGTGTTTGCCGATTCTTTGGAGATAAACTTGTATTTCCTTTGACCCATTAATTCACAAAGAAATAATATTTGGTCTATTGTACAAACTCGAACTAAAATTGATTCAAAGGCAGATAGTTAGGAAAAGGTATGAGATTTTGAGAAGTGAATTTCATCTTACAAGATGAAGGAATTTAAAGCCCCCCGTACAGCAATAATTGGATAAGTCCAAAAAATAATAGGTCCAAGAAGATTGATATGTCTTTGTCTCTAGGGGTATGACGCTGTGTAACTTAGTTTCCTGTGTTCATTTCTAGTACAAAAGGTGAATAGAATATGAGAAAAAAGTTGCGAGAAGTTATTTTGTTTTTCAGTTGCAGTGAGTTTATCACTAACTGGTGATTTGATGATATATGTGACACGTTCTGTTCAATTCAGACTTTACTAGAGCCCTTATTGCTTCCAATTGCTCTATTATATATGCGTAGCACAAAAAACTAGTTTAATTCAGATTATTTTTTCAAATCTATCCTAAAACTTATTAATGTAGCGCTTATTCGCTTTTACCTGCTCTTTTAGCTCAGTTATCAATAAATTCGAGGGTGAGCGTAGTTTGCCTAAGATGTGATTTTGCTTTCTGAGTAAATGTTACTGGTTGTAGCTGCGCGTACAAAAGAATGTTAGAGACGTCTCCCGAATCGAAAGCGCCTCGGTTCTTTTTGATCTGCAAGATCAAAGGAATACATAACTTCTTCAATTTCTTGGCTAGAACTTTTTACTCTATGTCCATTAGCTTGAATTCCATATGTTAGCCCGTTATTAGGAAACATTAGAACTGGTTCGAAGATAGATAAGAAATTAGGAAATCATCTGGAGTTGATTCACTTAGCTTAGTGTCTTATGTAATTGTCTCTTTAATGTACTGTTGGCATCTAGGACATTGATAAGTCTAGGATCCTTCAATGAAGCTACCGTCACCATACATATAAAACTAAACCCTGGTAGGATCTTCGTTCTTCATTTTTCATTATGGACTCTGAACGTGATATGATATGAGCAAGCAGCAAAGATTTGCTTTCCAAATTCATTTCTGAAATATTTAATTGCCTTGAAAAAATTTCGTATCCTTTCTTTATGTAATGGTAATTCGTCTAAGTTCGCTAATCGATACTGATTTTAAACAATTAAACTTGAATAGTTAGTAAAAATAAGTGAAGCGTTTGCGGTCTTAATAAAATGGTATCTTAATTACGATTTGTTAGTTCAAATTCGATACTACTTAGTTATATATTACCTAGTTACTTCCTAATAGTTTTTTGTTTACTTACTAGTTTTTTTTATTAATTACTCACTTACTAATAAAATTCAAATATTACTTAGTTATTTCATTACTATAGTTTTTATTATCTCTATTATTACTTTCTATTACTAATCTATATTATTATTTTTTCTTTATTATAAAAAATTTTCTTTCTTTTTCTAGTATTTTCTTTAAAAATAACTGTCCTCCCTTTCTTTTAGGAGTGAAACGATTTTCAAAATTTATTGTGTATTTTTAAAAAAAAATAATCAAATATTTCGAGTAAGTACAACTAATGTTCAGTTTGAAATGATGAACTAATCCAAGTTAGTTGTTAATCGTAAAATTAATCAGCTTTCAATCACTAATTGGCACATCTTAATTCCAAATAATTTGCATCTTTAATATACAGATTCGGGTACAGATTAATGCAAAGTGTACCTCAAACATTTCTTGAAATCTAAAAATATATTTTCTAAAACTAAGGATTTCCTAATTTTACAAAAAAATTATATAAAAACCTACAGGGAGATTGAATGAATTAATAGCATGGAGCAAATAAAAAGTATTATTCTCTTACTGTTGTATTCAATCCAATTTAAAACAGCGGGGTGTTGGACAACTGAAGTCTTCTCTGTAGTCCCTTTTGCCTTTTGCCTCTGCTGTGTTCCGTGCTCCATTCTCTCATCCTTGTTCGACTTCTTGTAACAACGGGTGTAGAATCTCTAGGACCAGTTAAAACTTCTATATGGAGCGTACTTGTAAGAAACGATCCTGTTTCACGATATCTTTGGATGAATTACACTAGGGGACGATTCGCAAACATAGGTTAATTGCCATCTCTTTTGGACATATAAGATTTCTCTGGGAAGGAATGCTTGGAGGGATCCGCCGAATGCGCCGTAATGGCTTCCTTCATAGCGGTGGCTCCCTGAAGAATTTCTCTAAACCTGATTTTCTATTGAAATCTCTTGTGAAATAGTTGATCAGAGACGGTCCTAAACTGGCGTTTTCTCGAACCGAAGGGTTGTAGGAGTTCTTTGGAAGCGTTCTAGGAGGGAACATTGCGAAATCACTGTACAGGACGTGCTCTTTCTGCAACACGTCACTGAACCTTCTTTTTGGTTTTTTCCCACAACTTCGTTAAGTATTACCTTTCTCTTCCAATTGCATTTCTTTTCTCTGTTCACCGCAGCTTGTTGTTCAGAGAGTTGTGTAACTCCATGAATTGTTCACAACTGGCATGCTGTGGGTTGTGAACTGAGTAAATTGTGCCAAACTGAGTTCGTTGCTGTCGAGGATTGGGAAATAGTTATGACCTAATTGGTTGTTGTGGCGAGAGTGAAATTAATTGCCAACCTGAGTTGGTTGTGCGGAGGAGTTGAAGTAAATTTGCCTTAACCTGAGTCTGGTGTCGGGAAAGACGTTGTAAGTGAATTGAGGTGACTTCGGCGGAGTAGAAGTAATCTTTTCCGTCTTCACTCCTCTCATTCTCAACTGACTCTGAATCACTTTCGGATGTTTCTTTTCAGCTTCTTCCTCTCACCTTTCTTGGAGGTTAACATTTCCTCTACTTCTTTAGGCATTCCATACTTGTCATTCAGGAAGTCGAAATTACTCGCGTGATTCATTTCAGCCGGGTATCATTTCGCATCTTGTCCACGTGGACGGGAGAAATGTATTACTTACTTAAAACAAATCACCATTAATTGTTTGACCTCTTAAAAAATCGGACAACTATATGCCCTTCAAACCTATGGGAATAGTTTTAACCTTTGTTGAGGTTCGTTAACAGCATTATGAAGACATAATCTCCAACTTTGAAACCTCTTTCTTTGCTCTTTATCTTGTTGCTCCAACGTCTTTGTAGTTTCTTCTTCAACTCTCTCTATTAAAATCTCTTATTGCAATCCATCCTTTCGACTATCGGTCTACTTCCATCAGGAAATGAATCTCTTTTTCCTCTTGATTGTTTACGAACGTGACACATAGAATTGGCATCTCATGGGACTCTCTTTACTATACCCATGCAATAGAAGATGGGGAGGAACCCATAGCATCGATTGTAAAGCGGAGTGATCGCGAATTTGTGCAAAACTCAGTACTACTATCCCAGTCTTATATGGTTCGTCTTTACGATAATGTACGCAACGAAAGACTCAATATCTGCATTTATACGTTCTACAACTCCATTTTGGGATGCTTTGTAAGGCAAAATTTCTACCTTTTTTATTCTCTAGGCCTTACATAACTCTTTAAATACCTGGCTTGTAAACTCGAGTGCGTTACCGGACACCAATAATTGAGGAGCACTATGTTTACATATGACCCTCTCCTGCAATGCTCGGGCAAATTCTTGACTCGTTCTAGTTTTACAAGGCACTAATTCGACATATCTCGTCAAAACATCGCGAAATACAAGGATGTATTTGGCTCCTGACTCCGTACAAGTGGGTAATTTCCCAATGCTATCAACGTGAACGCGTGAAAAGGGTGTATAAGGCAGTGGCCATCTATTAATCTCCGCTGTAGGAGGTTTGGGACCCTTTGTTTTTGCACACGACACGCATTGGCTGCAATATTCTTTCACTAATTTTGGAAGGTGGGGGAAGACATACTTTTCTTCCACCCTCTTTTCTGTTCTTAGCTGCCCTCCATGCCCGCTGCCTAGCGAAGCATGGCAGTGATCGATCACGCTAAAAATCATACTGTCGGGGACTTGAATAACGTAAGGTTTTGACTGTGTAGCATAGTACAGGACTCCTTTAATGAAAATGTGAGGGTAGGTTTCGGGGTTCACTTTCGCCCATTCTACTAACTTTCCTAATCTTGGGCATTTTGCCTGTTCTTTGATGAGGGTTTCTCTACTTAAAACAAAATCTGTTCGAGGCAAATCGCCTCTGTTCTTTTCTACTCCTTGGATAAAGAAAACGTTAGGCGCCGGATGTCTACTCAGATAGTCCGGCGGGATGTTAGTTTTACCACTCTTGTATGTGATGGTGGGGGAGAAGCTAATAACGAACAAATTCCACCTAGCTAGCCTACCTGTTTGCTGCTTATTTCGAAAAATGAAGCAGAGAGGTTGGTTATCAGTGATGATAGTTACCTTATAGCCGAAGATGGTGTTCTTAAACTTTTGCAAGCAGAACACCACGGCCAGGCACTCTTTTTCAATCGTATCATAGTTTAACTCACTTCCATGGAGTACGCGTGATACAAATGAGAGCGGTTTCTCTTTCCCATCATCCGTCAGTTGGTACAGCACGCCCCCTATCCCGTAGTCACAGGCGTCTGTATTCACGAAGAATTCTTTGCTGTAATCAGGGAAGGTTAGCTGTGGTTGTACTACCAACTCTTCTTTTAAGGTGTCAAAGGCTTTTTGATGTTTCTTCGTCCAAATGAAGGGAACATTTTTCTTTAACAGATTATATAATGGCCGTGCGACGAGGGCAAAGTCCTTTATTAAGAAGCGAAAGTATGAGAAGAAACCAAGAACACTCTGTGTTTCCTTCACGTTCGTCGGAGGAACGAAACTCTTCATAGTTTCTACCTTCACAGTGTCTGGACTGATTCCATCCCTTCCTATCCTAAAACCTAAGTACAAAACTGATGTTTGTAAGAAGCTACACTTCGACAGTTTTACCTTCAGCTTATTTTCTCTAAAAGCAGTAAGTACCTTCCTTAAATTTTCGAAGTGTTCGGGGATATCTTTACCTAGGACCAGTACGTCATCAAGATAGACTTGTGCGATGGGTCCTAAAAGGTGACTTAACGCGATGACCATGGCTCTCGCAAAACAGGAGGGCCCGTTTTTGTGCCCAAATGTGAGGCGAGTGGGACAAAATAAACCTTTTCTAGTCCTGAACGCCATCAGCTTTTGCGTTTTTTCCCCTATTTCTAATGCATTATACGCGTCGAGGAGGTCGTTGCTAGTGAAGACCGCATTGCCCCCTAGGGACGTGAAAATTTCTTCTATTGAAGGCAGAGGAAATACGTCCTTCACGCTGTAAGAATTGAGGTAGCGGTAGTCAATGCACACTCTTGGGCGGCTGCTATTTTTCTTCGCTACTACTAACAGGGGTGAAGAATGGGGACTATAGCATGCTTTTATATACCCCTTCTTCAAGGCCGCATCAGTATAGTCATCTATGTCCTGTAAATAGCGATGAGGTAACCTATACTGTTTCCTAAAAATAACTTTAGGTGCGTTGGGGAGTAATTCAATCTCAAATTTTTGAAGCGGGCAGACGGGGACTGCATCATCATCAAGTGCCAGTACATCATAGTAGTCCATCAAAAGTTCGAGTAAATCCTCTAAATACTCTGGCTTCTCGAGTACACAATTCTCGGCCTCTTCTTTTGACATTTTCTTCTCAATGATCTCTCTGTACACTTGCCTTAATTCTGTCTTCGAAAGACCTTTGGAGCACGTGGCCACATTAGCCGATACTACTCTCTGATGTCCTCTTATGTCTGGGCTTCTTTCAATAGGGGTACTAATAATCGGATACCCATTTCCAAGATTCACTCCTTTTTTTAAATAAAATTGCTTATAGCTCAAATTGATATAATTTAGCACAATCACATTATTTCGCAAGGGACTGACCGTATTTGCGATATATAATGTTCCTCTAGTAAGAGCTGGCGTCATTATGCACTTTCGCTCTAGCTGAAAATTAGCTTGAGTCTCGGGTTTAACCTTCAGGTATCCATAGGACTGCCCTGGTAAATAAGTGTTTTCTATCACTTTCAATTTAATTTCAATTTCTTCGTCGAGCATCAGATGACCATCTTCATTATGGTTAGGACTCGTTGAAATTTGTAAGTTTCCCGATTGACTCAAATTTTCCTTTAAATTAGAAGAATCGTGTTTCTGCTTCGGCCTAGCTCCATTGTTCTCGGTGCTTGGACCAGTGAGAGGCCGAGAATCCTTTAATTCTGACCCTATTCTCGTAATTACCCGGTCCGACTGAACTTGAGCTGCTCCATTCGATGCAACACTCTCTTCTCTTCCTCCACTCGTGGGACGCTTGCGCGAGGGCTGGACTGACAGGGTGGCCTTACCTTTCCACTGAGGGGAACCCTTCGCAACTTGTGCTGGCTCAACTGACAGGATGCTTTTTCTTTCCTCCTGGGAAAAATAGCCGTTCGCAACTGGTGGGTTTACCCGGTTCGAATCCCTGATGAACTTTTGCTCCCTTGGCAATTTGTGCCTAGGTGGGTGCTTACTAACTAAGGTGGGGTTTCTCACACGTCTGAGATTCCAATCTGAATACTCTCTAATCATATATAAACCTTGTCGGGCAAAGACCGGGATGTCTACTTTCTTACCTTCGTTTATAGACATCTTGGAAGAAAACAGATTTAGATTTATGGGTAGGTTAGCGAGGATATTATTACCTATTAATATATTCCAACTTGGCTCTCCTTTTACTTCACTCACTTGAAACGTAGTGAGATAATACTTTTTATGCATGCGGAGGTACAATTGTACTTCCCCTTTCAGTTTCGTGGGGTTATTATCTACCCCCTGGACTACGAGGTCAGTTCTCTGGAGAGGTACCTTAAAATTACCTTCGTTTTCTAACTCCTTGAGCCGTTGCGGCGTTATGAGCGAGATACTACTACCTGTATCCAGGAGCACGCACGCTTTCGCCTCCTTACTACTTACAGAAGGGGTAAGGTGGACGTTAGTATAGAAGTGATGGCCAAGTTTGAATGGTCTTTCAACCTCTTTTTGGAAAAAAGTGCTAGCAACCTTTTTATCTTTTCCTTTTTTAAGTACCCATTTATCATGTTTTCTTTTAAACTTCCTTTTTATTCTCTTTCGTTCTTTGCCCCCTGCCGAAAATTTTCTCTATCAATCTCATCAGGATGGGAAGGTTCTCTATGATAGATTCTATCATCTTCTTCTTCTTCTTCACTCCACTCGGTGTCTTTGTTTTGGCTCTCTGCTGCCACATAGACCCTTGCGTTTTTCTTTACCTTCCCATCTGGGGGCCTATAATCTTCCTTCCTCCTGGAGCAAGGTACCTGGGCCCTCCGCCTCTTCGGCCTTTCAAGCCACTATTCTTCCATATCACTTACTGTTGAAAGGAATGAACATTATATCTCCTCCGGGCGTGGGCCTCCAAGGAGGGGCTTCCTGGCAGGTAGGGTGCGAACCCCTCTTGTGTTGAGATCGACAGAATCTGCAATAAGGCAATTCCCAGCGACAGGTTCTCGTTGAATGCCCGGCCGCCTCACAGAAAAAGCATAAATCTTGCTCTTTCAATTCTTGGTCGGTCATTTTCCTAAAACTATTCTTTAATCTCCGTGGGTCGTCCTCGGACGTCACCCCTTCAACCCTTTTCCCATAAGGGTTGGCTGGTCGCACCTCCTCCCTTTGTTTTCTGACGGTATTAACTGGTTTCACCTCCTCTCTCCTCTTACCCTCATATTTGGACTTATTAAAGGCCTCTTTACTCCTTCTGTAGGAATTATTGTCCTCATATCTCCTCCTATCCCCCTGTTCTTCTTTAGCCACAAATACTTTAGTGGTACGAATCTCTGGGTGTCTTTTTGACCAGTTTGCAACAATGCTCCCTTAGAGATTAAAGATAACTTTCCTATCAGATCGGTCAGGCTCAAATCTATGTCAAATACTTGAAGTATTTTTTCTTTCAGCCGTTCCCCATCTTTTCGTTCATTTACATTCTGTATGATCTTGCCTGTTACCATTAAATTTATTTGTTTGGCCGAGAACACCGCTTCTTTGTCCAGGTCGTGCAAGCGGCTCTGATACCTCCAAAGTTTGTTTTTGAGTTCCAGTACGAAGTCAGTAAAGATTGAATCTCTTTCTCTTCGGTATTCTATGAAGTCAATCCATAATTCAAAAACTATTTTTTGATCTTCCGGTTGTAAAAAGGTCTTCAATTGGGACAGGAAGTCTTCTAATTTCGTAAACCTCATGAAACTTTCGTCGGACAAGAGATATTTTCTGGCCTCGCTGTTGGGATCTGTAGATATCGCAGATTTAGCAAAAGTAATTTTCTGGCTCTCAGTTAAAGTGCCTAAAGCACTAAGCTTTTCATTTAAAGAGGAAATGAAATTTTCATATCGAATCCCTTGCCACTCCTTGGTCTTAAGGTGCTTTCCAAACAACTTTAAATTTTCAGGCACCTCTGGAAGAATGGGATTGAACATATTAGGTGGATAAGAGGGAATTACCATTGGTTGGGGCATATAAGGGTACCCTTGCCACATTGGGGGGTAAGGATAAGGTTGGTTAGGCATAGTTGAATTGCCAGGTGGAATACCAGTGTAATAAAAAGATGGAGGGGCGCCTCCCGGTGTATAGGCACCGTAATAAAAACTGTCTGGCCCTGCTGGAGTGCCTGTATAGGCATTATTCTCTCCTGTCCCTCCAGGAGGAATGCTCCGTTGCTGCTGCGCTGCGTGGGGTCCAGCAGGGAGAAGAACTTGTCTTTCTGTTTGACTTTGAATCAATGCGGGGTCCTCTGACCCTTGTTGGGTGGTGTCTGGCATTTGTGTACCTTCCCACTTACTACCCTGTGTGGCCTGTGGGCAGACACCACCCCAATTTATACGGGTTTTCTTATTAGTAGCTGTTTGTGTAGTAATAGGCTTTAACTGCAAATTAAGTGTGCAGTCTAACATAACGGTTTTCTGCATAAAGGATGGGGTACTGACTCCCTGAGGAGGGCCTCCCTCTCTGATGTCTTGGGGTGCCTGGCTAAAAAGGGTGTTGTAAGGGCTTTGACTGGTACCTGGTACAAAGGGACCTGGCATAGGAGGGACCCCTAGGGGAGGTAGATGCCCCCCTTGGGTTATAGGCGTTTATGCTGTGCCCCCCCTAAATTTACTTGTCCTTTTCCATGTCCTTCATCATTTTTACCTTCATCCAACTCGAGGTTCTCATCCTCGCTTCCTTCATTTATTTCGTGGCCATTGTCCCCTTGCTCATCGTGGCCGAGAGGTTTCTCTGCCCCCTCGTTTCCTTTACCTATAGTATCTGGGGTCTCCACCATTTTGTTTCCTAACTACCAACTTATGCGGAAGTAATACCGGAAAAAGAAATGGGGTCGCTTACTACTATATAATATAGTATATATTATATATATATATATATATATATATATATATACTATATATTATATATATATATATTATATATATATATATATATATATATATATTATATATATATTATATTAGATATATATAATTGTAAAAACGCTTGCGCGAAGCAATAATAAAAAATAATGTGGGGCCACTACTACTATATATATATTATATATATATATATATATATAATATATATATATAGTATTATTAGTATATATTATATGTATATATAATATATATATATATTATTATATATATATATAATATATATAGTTATATATATATAATTATACTAAATTATATCAAAAATAACTGTAAGTGTGCAGAATATCCTGTTAGTAATTTTCAGCTGTTGCCTATATTGTTGGCCACTACTACTACACTACTACTTAAAAATACTGGAACTATGGCGTTGCGCTCGTGCTCTTCAAAAAACTTTATTCAAACTGTTTTGGTCATATATGTATGACCCACCTTTCTACATAAATGGAGATATTTATATATATATATATATATATATATATATATATATATATATATATATAGGTATATATATATATATATATATATATATATATATATAAGGTGTTTGAAGTATTTTTACAAAATTATAATGAGACCACTGTAATCAGTGTTATAGGGTAGAGTTAATTATTACTTACAATTAATTCCCCTTATTTCCCAATTATTTAAAGTAAAAATAAAAACAAACAAAAAAAACAATTCGTATAACTGCAAGAGAGAAGAGAAAAAGAGAGGATTGGAACAATGGTTCCTTCTCAGCTGTTGGGACATATGTTTGTTGGTGTGCGTGTACGTAGGTCTGTGAACGTATAATTGCTTGCGTAGGCGTGGCAAACGTGGGCGGTGCGATCGAGTGGGAGGTTCCTTCGTGAGATGTTTCCTGAGTGGGAGGTTCTTACGTGAGTCGTAACCCTTTTCGACTCACTTTCGCTCTCGGCTTTCCAACTATTCTCGACTCGCCTTTAGCTCTCGACTCCTCGACTCAGTTATTCTCGACTTTTTCCTCGCCTAAACTCTCGACTCTTTCCTCGCCTCAACTCTCAACTTTCTCACGCTTATGGCGCTTCGTTTTCACAAACAAACAACTGTGCCAACGTTTGCGCGTATGTGTGTTTTGTGAGCTGTGGCGCCTTTCTGTTCCCTCCTAGTCTGCGCATATGCAAGCTTTATAATTCACAAAGTTTATATATACATATATATATATATATATATATATATTAGTATATATATATATATATAATATAGTATATATATAGTATTATATATATATATATATAATATATATATATATATGTATATATATATATATATTTTTATTATATATATAAATATATATTATAAATAAATATTATATTATATATATATTATATATATATATATATATTAATATATATATATATATATATATATCATATATATACTCTATATATTATATATATATATATATATATTATATATATATAATATATACTATATTTATATATAGTATTATAGACTATATATATTATATTATATAATATATAATAATATCTTTTTACACATATTATATTTTTATATTTATAATATATATATATATATATATATATATATATATATATATACTGTCTGTAATGTTTGTATGAGAATGGGGAATAAAAAGAGATTATAATATGAATAGAAAGAGGCGAAAATTTTCTTGCTTCTTCTAAACTTCTTCTACTTTATTCTTTTTTCTCTATTCGTAAAAGGACAAAGTTGCAGAAATATGCGTTAGCTTCCTTTTACGAAATTACTTTTTTCAGACAAAAAAAAAAAAACCCACTACTTTTCCAACGATATTTTAGCTAATATAAAAATTATCTTAATTATAAAATCAGCATTAAAATATACCTCTAAAAAATATCAAGACTTAATTATTATAATAAAAATAATATTCTTAAAATTAATTAATGCTAATTATAATTAAAACAGTAGTTTGTAACCACAACGAGAACAATGAGGCCTCATTGGTGACGTTATGATTACGCATAAAAAATATTGTACATTAAAAATTTTTTTAAATTGGTGTAGCCGGCTACCTTTTTTATAATAACGCTAGTACTAGCTTTCATAGCAAAGATAATGTTAATGAGGATACATTTACGTTATCTGGGCTATGGGAAATATTTCAATAAAATATTTATGGCAAAAATAATGAAAATGAAACATTCATTAACGTTATTTAGTGCTACAAATATTTTAAAATTTTTTGATAAGCATATCAAAAGAATTTTTTATTTTTAATTTGACTCTTTGTAGTCATAATGGTCTTACTTGCACTGAAGCTTTCGGCTTCCATCATTAGCGGAGGCTTAGTATTTGTCATTCGGAGTGTGGTTGGCACTTGCATTGGCATCTGGTTGTTTCCTTAATTACATAGAGACATAATATTTATATTTGCATGGTTTAGCATTTCCCATGATAGAAAATTCCTTCATTTTATTATAAAAATACATGGTCGATAAATCAGAAGATCTCTTTCATTAATTAATATGACAACATATTTTATATTTATAATATTTCATTTATTAATAATAAAATAACACTCTTAATATTTATAATGTTTCATGCATTAAATAATAAAATAACCTTCTTTGTATTTATAATATTTCATGCATTACATATATAATAATATTCTTTATATTTATATTTGTTACATCTCTTAAATATTAACCATTATAACCATTAATATTTCCTGAAAAATAAGATATTAAGATAATGAAAATAATGATAACGACTACTAAGTCTCACCTCGACTAATGGGCAAGTATACCGCAAAACATGAGGAATCTCTCTGTCTTTCTCTATCTCTCTCTCTGCTTATCTGTCTGTCTCTCTCGACTTAAAATTATTCTGTTTTATATTCAAAAGAAAACGGAAAAGAAAGATGGTGCATATATGATATATATACAACTGCATTGCAGTTATATATATATATATATATATATATATATATATATATATATATATATATATATATATATATATATATATATATATATATATATATATATATATATATATATATGCACGATATTGGCATATTTATATATATAGACCAGATAAGTCTGATCAGCACAGAAAAGTGACACTTGTGTTTTTAATAGGTTTTTGACCAATGTCAACACATACACTAAGTAACTAATTACTATTATTATATATATATATATATATATATATATATAATATTTATATATATATATATATATATATATATATATATATATATATATATATATATATATATATATATATATATATATATATATATATATATATATATATATATATATATATATATGACAACGTCAACTCTACTAAAGCAATTTCACCGGCTTGTCGTTACACAATCAGAAGTCCACAAGCACTCACATTGGTCTTTAGAACAGTAATGTGGGCGAGGCTTTGCTTTTGGGAAGAAGGAGGTGGCATTGCCGCGGAAGGAATGATTTACAAACTCAAACAGGTCTGTATTGCGTCGTTACATTTTGTGGAGAGAATAGGTAGAACGTGACTGAATGCAAATTTCTCCGAGCGATTCCGCTCGATTCTAAACAAAGAGAGAGGGCGGAATCGTTCTGAATTTCGTTGCAATTGGCGACTTGATTCTAATTACAATCAAGATATTAATTGCGGATATATATATATATATATATATATATATATGATATATATATATATATATATATATATATATATATATATATATATATATATATATATATATATATATATATATATATATATATATATTATATATATATATATATATATATATATTTATATATTATATATTATTATTATTATTATTATTATTGATATTACATATATATATATACATACATATACATATTATTATTATTATTAACATTATTATTACTATATATTATTATACATATTATTATTATATTATATATTATTGTTATTATTATTATAATATTATTATTACATATTATTATTATTATTATTATTATTATTATTATTATTATTTTATATACATACATACATATTATTACATTACTATTATCGATATTACACTTATCTATACATATTACATATACATATATTATTACATATGTTACATACATATTACATACATATTATTATTATTATTACATACATTACGCATATATTACATGCCACATACATACATACACATATATATAACAATTTACACAATATATTACATATTATTATTATTATTATATATTATTATTATTATATATATTATTATTATTATTATTATTATTATTATTATTATACATTACATTACATACATATTACACATTACATATATTATTACATATATTATTATTATATTATTATATATATATATTATATATATATATATATATATATATATGCTATATTATACATATATATATATTATTATTTACATATATATATATATATATATATTATTATACATATATACATACATATATATATACATATATATATATATATATATATATATACATATATACATTACATTAATATATAAATGATATATATATATATAATATTATTGTTATTATTATATATATATATATATATTATATTACATATTATTATTATATATTATTATTATTGTTATATATTATGTTATTATTATTATTATTATTATATATTATTATTATTATTATATTACATATTATTATTATTTATATAAACATTTATATATATATATATATATATACATTATTATTATTACATACATACATATATATATATACATATACATATATACATATACTTACACATATATTACAAATGATATTATTATTACATTACATACAATACATACATATATATATACATACATACATACATACATACATGTATTATTATTATTATTATTATTATTATTATTATATATATATATTACATATATTACTATATACATAAACGAACATATATATATATATTATATATTATTATTATATATATATACATATTATATATTATATACATATATATTATTATTATATATATATATTATATATATATATATATATATTATTACATATTATTATTATTATTATTACATAGCATTATATATTATTATATATGATATACTATATTACATATACATATTACCCACGCAATACTTCCATGAGCATTTCCCAATCAGTGCCTTAAATCCCTCCCTTCCATTCCAGGTGCATATTACATACATATACAGATATACATACACAGCACAGCAGCATATGTTATATATATTATATTATATTATTATATTATATATATATATATATATATATACATATATTTATATATATATATATATATATATATATATATATATACATATATATATATATTATATTATATATATTATTATAATATTTAACCTACGCATATTATGAGTATTTTCTTTAATCAAAAAGTTTAAATCTCCCCTTCTATTTGTATATATATATATATATATATATATATATATATATATATATATATATATATATATATATATATATATATATTATTAAGTTACATATATATATATACATAAAAATATATATATATATATTGTTATATTATATTATACATACATATACATATTATTATTATTATTATTATTATTATTATTATTACATATTATTATTATTATTATTATTTATATTATTATTACATATTATTATTATTATTATTATTATTATTATTATTATTATATATATTATTACATACATATATATTATTATTATTATTACATATATTATTATTATTACATATTACATATATATAAATATATATATATATATATACATATTTATATTATATTACATATATATATTATTATTATACATACATATACATATTATATTATAAACATACATACATATTACAATTACATGCCATACAGCATACTGTTATTACTACATACATACAGCCATACACATACACATACATACATACACACATGGTATTATTATATTATTATTATTATATTATTATTACATTATTATTACATTATTACACATTATTATTTCCATATTATATTATTATTATTGTTGTTATTATTATTATTGTTATTATTACATATTATTATTATTATATATTATTATACATTATTATTATTATTATTATTATTACATTACATATTACATTATATATATATATATTATTATTATTATTATTATTATTATTATATTATTATTATATATATATTAATACATATTATTACACATACATCTACGTATTATCTACATAATACATTATACATGAGCAGCACACACAGCTACATACATACACAGCATACACACATACAGCATACATACATACATTATTATTATTATTATTACAACATATTATCATTATTATATATTATTATTATATATATATATTATTATTATTATTATTATTATTACATATTATTATATTCATATTATTATATATTATTACATATACATATATTACATATATATTATCGCATATATATTATTATTATTGCTATATATGTTGTTACATTATTATATATATATACATTGTTATATATACATATTATTATTACATATTATGTATATTATAGATATATTAGCATATTATTATATTACATATTATTATTACATACATACATATAATGTACATACATATACAATTGCATTACATACACATATTATTACATATACATATTACATATATACATACATACATTACATACATACATACAGAAAGAAGAGTTATATATATATATATATATATATATTTACATATATATATATATTTATATATATATATATATATATATATATATATATATATATATATATATATATATTTTTATTATTTTTTTATATATTTATATTTTATCTATATATTTATATATATATATATATATATATATATATATATATATATATATATATATATATATATATATATATATATATATATATATAAATATATATATATATATATATATATATATATATATATTTATAAGATATATATATATATAATATTATATATATATATATATATATATATATATATATATATATATATATATATATATATATATATATATATATATATATATATATATATATATATATATTTTTATATATACATATATTTTATCATACAACTATGAATCAAAACGTGACAGACACCGACACGACTACTCCTACGTCTGTAACTACTACTACGAAGACTACTCCTACGCCTATACTACTACTACTACTACGGCTACGACTACTGCTGATATTACCAATACTAGTAGTATCAATCAGGATGCTAATGGAGGAGTGCCAGTCCCTACTAGTACTGCAACGACTGAGGTTGGATCCCCTTTTCCCCTAGGAGAAGGAGCCTTATTTCTTCTGTTAGTAATTTTATTTGCAAAATGGAGTCGGACCTTTTCTTCTTCCGTCCCCTACTATGGGGGGTACTTGATCTATTCCTTTCCCCTTCCATTTTTTTCATCTTCTACTGTTGGAAGTGAGCTTAGCCAACCCCCTTTATATATGGCTATGCCTGCTACATTCGAATACTATCAAATGTAAAGTAGCCGTGCACCACTCACAAGTAATTTAAGTACTAGAAGTAACCCTTATTGACAAGCCTTTATTAAAGACAAATTTAACCCAGTCACTATAATATCCAGCTCTTGCATAACAACAGATATCCTATTTCCCTTCTGGTAGGTTACGACAGCCACGGGGTTTGAAAATGGGTGACTGTACGAGCCTGTTTACCGAATTTAGAGGATTTCTTCAAGTCAGACAACATTGTCTTTGACAATGATAAGTTGGCTTCCTATCCTAGGTATGTAGATAATAAAGGATCTGCTAAGGACATCATAGAAGGGATTGTAGAGATAAAATATGCGGTGACTTGGAATGAATTTGCTTCTAAGTTGTTAGGATTGTTACATCCCGACCGTCGGGTCGAGTTTTAGTACTTTATATTCAATAAACAAAATAAAATGGAAGCCATATGTACCTTTTCAGATATATGCTAAAATCCTTTCGGTAGTCAATGAAGACTCTGAACGTTATGCGTGTTCAAAATATTGTAAGAAACTGTCAAATAAAATGAAAAGGATGTTTATATTTGCACAAGTATACAAGAATACCCTAAAAGCTTTACAGCCTAAATTAATTGAGTATTTTGATGTAGATAAAAACTACGCTGAACAAATTTAGTAATACATCTCTAAAACTGCAAATGTGATATCTAGACAAATTCAAGGAGCTGTTGTCGTCACTTTACCTCAAAAACACTCAAAACAACACATTCAAGGAGATCCCTCACGGACATGAAAGTATGAATGCTGAAGCACGAAAGGTTAATAGAACTATTTTTTCAGTGTAAACGTTATGGACACTCTACACAATGGTGCAGATATCCAGATTAATGATCGAGTTGAAATAAATGTCACAATAGAGGTTCCCAATCTGCTTGTGAGGGCACTACTTATGATTTTAATTGTCCTGTAGTCTTAAAAAAGGTGAAAAACCTGACTCCTTAGGGAAGGAGTAGTAATAAGGCTCAAGCAAAAGTAAAAAATAAAGAGAAATAAAAGAAAGGAAAATCAAAGAATCGATTAAATCCCTCTAATGTAACACATTCCTACTCCTCTTCCTCTACAGCTATTCCTCAAAACTATTATCGTTCTCCTTCTGTGTATATCTCACGCCCTCATAGGTCACCTTCTAATGTGTATGTCCCCCTCTCGTAATTACCTTCCTAATGCGTCTAGCATGTATGTCCCTCGTCTTTCCCTGTTCTTCTATATCGTATACCTTATGGTATGCAACTTGTTGGTATTGTAGATGCGATTCAATATCTTTTTGATATTGAGCAACAATCATTGACATATCCTCCTGAACCTACAAATTACACTTCATACCCCCAGCATGAAGAACAATTGCATGTCCCCGTTCAAGAGGAAACCCCTTTTTAAAGGTAGTTACAAATTCGACTTCGGTTTCTGACGACCTTAATTCTCTCGGAGTCTTTACTAAGATTAGTCCCTCTAATGTAGTATCTCATCAAGATACTGACCCCATCTCTCTTTTAAATAGTGAAGTAAATTCACTTTCATCATATATGCAATTCACCACTACTTATAGAGAGTTAGATTATATGGTCTTATTCTTCTTATAATGTATAGTGATGCTTATATATGCTCTACTAACGGTCTTTTAGATAGTGGACCATCTAAGAGCATTTTAGCTTGAAACTTTTTCAAAAATTATGGACACTCCTTATCCTAAAAATCGTCCTATTTTGTATCCTTCTGACATAAGTTTAAAATCTTTTCAGGGCAACATCTAAAATTAATGGACGAACTGAATTAATATTAATCATAAATAATATCCCTTTCTTTGGGAATTTTTAAGTTGTGGCTGGTGATATCTCTTTTCCTTAAGATGTATTATTAGGTACTGACACTCTTCGAGCCTTACCCCTTATGATAAATTTATATCATAATGCCGTGCATCTACATGGTAAAGAAGGTGAGGTTTATGATATACCTCTTACTGTAAGAAAAACTAAAATTGTCTCTAATGAAACAGAAAAAAGTGTTAAAACTACAGTCAGATCTAACAGGTCTGAATCACTAGGAAGCACAAATTACACTAATGATGGCCATGATAAACACTTACAAGCACCACAAAGTTTTAATTCACACAATAACTCCTCTTATAGGGAGTTATTACGGGTACCTATTATGGGACAACATAGTTATGGTAGTAAGGTGAATGGTATAGAAAGTCAAAGAAGAGAAGCTCATCTGCGAAGGCACTTTAATTCTAAAGTCTTAGGTGAACATTTGCAAGGCCACTTAGGCAGCTCTCAAGTCTTAAAAGGACCTTTTCAAGGTCATTTAGGCAGGTATTCTAAAGTCTTAAGTGAACCTTTACAAGGACACATAAGCAGCTCTAAAGTCGTAAAAAGACCTTTTCAAGGCCATTTAAGCGGGTATAAAGCCTCAAATAAACCTTTACAAGGCAATTTGATCAGCTCTAAAGTCTTAAAAGGACCTTTTCAGGGGCATTTAAGCTAGTATAAAGTTTCAAAAAACCTTTACAAGGCAATTTGAGCAACTATAAAGTCATAAACACACCTTTATAAACGAGTTTAAGTAATCAAAGATCTTAAGTAAATCTTTACAAGATGATTTAAGCTACTCTCATGTCTCTCATAAGGCTTTAAAAGCTAATGTTAGATTAGGTACTCTTGCTCCAGGAGCCTGCTGCCAAAATTACTATAATCCTCTTAAGGATAAAATAGATATCGTAAGTAGTCCCCAAAAGGGTCTCTCTACAGAAGAAGTAATCAATAATCAAAGAGTATTATTAGCAAACTGCAATGAGAAAAAGGTTAATTTTCAGAAAAATAAATAAACATAATATAGGTCCTCCTATATTAGCATCTAAAATTGTCCATCCATTATCTTACTCCTCGTTCAATCCTTTGTACTTTCTCATGAGACTCTACTATCTTCTGAACATAATTTGAGATCTTCTCATTTTTCACAAACTTCTATGAGAAGTCATTCATATTTTCCACATATATGAAGTGCAATATATCTAGAATGTTCTCCAAGAACATTTCAAATGTTTCGAACGTTGTGATAGGTGACAGCGTGTCATACATACAAGGCATATTCTTCCTGTCAAAAATTTGTCTGATATCCATTCTTCTCATCCGGAAAGCATGCTCTAATCACTGAAAATAGGAAATATTTTCTATCTTCATGTACTCTCTCCTTTGGAAATACACTTTTTACTTGTACTAAAGGAAATAATTTATTAGAATTAATAAATTTAAGTGCTCACACCATCAAATTTAATAATTACACTTCCCTTACAACTACTTCACCAATACTTTATAAGACTAATGAAGATATTTCAGAGCCTCATGCAGTTAATACTGTTACTGTTTCCAAAGAGCCTCATGCAAGATTATGATATGAAAAAAAGATTTCCAAGACATCAAGAAATTTGAAGAACTTGAAGAATTAGAACCGGGAACCAATTTTCTTATATATAAACAGAATAACTTGAAAATTGTGCTTGATAAACATTCAGAAGATATAGAAGAAAATGAAAGAAAAATAAGAGAGGAAGAAGAAAAGTAACATTAATTCAATTGTTTAAATATTTTCATTATGTAAAATTAAATTTTCAAATTTACTTTTGTTTTATGTATATAATATATATTATATATATATATATAATTTATATATTATATATATATATATCTTATATATATATATATATATATATATTATTTTATATATATTATTATATAATATTAATATAATATAATGATATTATAAATTTTGTTTATTTCGCCTATAAAATAGTCAACGTAACATACACTCAAACTATTCATGCAAACATATATATATATATATATATTATATTATATATATAATATATATATATATAATATATATATTTATATTATGATATATTATATATAATATATATTATACTGTATATTTAATATATTATATATATATATATATATGATATATATTATATAATATATATTATAGTATATATATTATATATAATAGATTTTATAAATTTATCATATTAATTTATTTATATATATATATTATATATATAATATATATATAATATTATCATATTATATATTATATATTATAATATATATATATATATATATATATTTCTTAAAATTATGACATTAATCTGTGAAATACAGAGGTAGGTAACTCCATTTAAACCTTATTCTTTTGGTGGAAATAGTTTATAAGCTGTCCTTGCATGGTGTCTGTCTCAACACATGTCATAAGACACAAAAATACATTATTTTACGACAGTTGGTCATTGTGGTTTGAAAGGTTTTCTTCTCATTTGTATTTAATACATTCGAGCTCAGAAATAGCTTGGAACTGAGAATGCTTCTAATAGTGTTTTATAGGTATAAAACTAAAGGAAGATTATGGATAGATGATTATTACTTATAATATATATATCTGTATTATATATATTTATATAATATATATTTATATATATATAATATTATTATATATATATATATATACTCACTTTCTCCCAGAATTGGGGGTGGGGTGTGGCAGCATGCCCTCGGAAATAGAATGTTAATTGAAATCAATACAGTGCACCCTTCGTTCATACCTAGAGTGCATAGACTATACACCAAAATCCACTTGAAGCTTCAATACACTGGACAGTCTATATATATATATATATATAGTTATATATTTATAATATATTATATATTGTATCTATTATATATATGTATATATATATTATTATATTATATATATATATATTATATGAATTGTTATTTTTTGCTCGTGTGATATGTATATCTCATAATATATGTAATATCTCATTAATATGTATATATTTCTCATTCCTTTTTTATAATTTCTAAATTTCTTTGTTTTTTAGTTCTGTTATTATTTTGAAGTATAACCATTCAATAATTTAATTTGGAGAAAATGGTTAGTGGGATGCGTGCAAGAGTAACTCCTTGGTAGATTTCATCGGTCCTGATGTAAATATAGATGTTTTTAAAAATTTTTTTTCTTATAAAATCATTGTAATGAATAGTTTGCATAATGATTAGTTGTTCGGGACTCTTAGTTCGGACTACCGCAACTACACTTGTCGTGAGATTGTCATCTCGTTACTTGCAGCGACATTCCATTAAACAAAAGGCTAATCAGTTAAGAATATAAATTACTAGGTGGTTTAAGTACAGAAGAAGTAATATTTATTATTGTAATGTAGAAAACTTACTAGAGCTGCCAATTTGAGCAGACCACTCGACGAATGCTTGTTTCTGCTAACGGGATTTAGAGTCAGGGCTGATAAAATAGCACATAGTATTGAGATTTTGCTGAATTCAGATTCAACATAACTTAGTTATATTTACAGAAATTTAAATGTTTTAATGCAATATATGTAAAGTCTACATTTATAAGTGTTAAAATGATTTGTATGTATTCAAAGAGGTCACAAGAAGCATCTAAAGAAGAACTTTGAGAATTATGAGAGATTTGGTAAGGTTTGTATAAAGTAATTGCGTTATAAAGGTTCATATATTGAACGATTATTTATATGTTCTTAATTTTAATTTTATGCTTGGAATTTTTGGTTATAGAATAATCTTAATATATTAACACAGGTGGAACTTCGTTAAGACATTTAATCCTTCCAGGACTAACTTCAATGGGAAAATTGAACTTGTTATTTCTGACAATGTAAAATGCAATTAATCCTATTCCAGTTCAGAACTCATTTTTTTAATTTTTTTATTTTCTAAAATAAATAAATGAGAGATAAAATATACTTATTTTGTTATGGGACGGTGATTTGTATCGCTTGGCTAGATCAGAAACACAAACATCATTATCATGTTTTGCTAGAAGTTCTTTTTTACTTCGAGTATTTGCTTATTCATTCCTGGACATCATTAGCAAGCTTTTTTCTATTTGAGCTCATAAATGAGAGATTAAGTATTCAAAATATTCTATACCTGCTAATGATTCAGATATGATTTCAGTGCATATCCGTCATTGAGTATTTTTATCTGATACGTTGTTGAGTTGAGTTGCCTAGTAATAATCCAGATCATGCTTTATAATTTTAAATTCGTTACTGAAGTGCAATCAGTTTGGTCAGCTTATGATTCTAAGATCTGCAAATGTTATTTAAGTCGACATCCTCATTTTGGTGGAAACTTGGCTTTACTCCCTATGAAATTTTTATGCAAAATTCTCGATTCCAAAAATTAACTAACATGAATTCAGTCTTGCTCTGAGTATTGCAGCTATTCTAGTGTTCTCTTTTGTGCGCGGTCTCGGCTTACATTCAAACTCTGTAAAATTTTAAAGGAAATTTAAATTCTGCTGTGCGATATCCATATGCTTCGTTTAATTTACTTTTATGGTAAATCCATTTAAAAAAAAGATAAAATGCTATTTCAATCAAACCATGTTATAATAATAAAAAAAGTACTAAACGATGCAACAAAAAAAACTATACTTCTATTGATGCCTAGCCGAATTTATTTTGGTTATGTTAGTCTAGCCTGTGATTCGCATTCATTATTTCTTTTTCTTCATGCTTTTTAAAAAGCCACAAGGCCTATCAAGCTTGTCAGTCAGGCAACAGAACAGATACAGTCTTTGGATAGGCCTGTGGTTAACTGGTCTTTTAATTTCTAATGTTAAATGCGGCTTCTTAAGTATTTTCTTTTTTATTATGAGTTGGACTGGAATTCTAGGTTTTACGTGTCTACCATGATTATTATGTTTTTAATTTAATTTTAATTATTATTGGCTGACAGGGACAGACTAGAAGCCATGCGGCTTATGAATTATTATTCTTATTTATTATGGGTTGACTGGGACATTCTAGAGGGGCAATGGGTTCTTAATTTTATTTTTTGATTGACATGGACGTCTAAAAGGACGCATGGTGGGTTATCATAGATAGTATAATTTGACTAGCTTGGTGGTTTTAGTTATGTGTTATTAAGGTTAACTGCATGCTACTTTAAAGTTATTAAAGCTGTAGTTGTAGACTTATACTTTAGATATAGCTTTAGTTTTTTTTTATTTTAGGTTGTAGATTTGTGTTTAATAAATTTTTCACACATTCAGCATATTTTCAATTTCTATTAATTCAAAATATTGTGTTTGTAAGAGTGATATTAGTGTGCTTTGTGGATTTGCTTGACATGTTTTAGACTTTGTGTTTCTGTATAAAATGATGGAAGCCTAGGGTGTTGTGATTTGCCATGAGCATGTTTAGATTTTGTGTTTCTTATCAAGTGATGGAAGCCCATGGTGTTTGTGATTTGATCATGTTGTTTGGTCTTGGTTTTTGTGACTTGACTGGGACGTCTGATAGGCCAAGTTGGCTTCTTGCTGTCTTTTTTTTCTATGTTCTAAATGCGGCTTCTTTAAGTATTATTCTTATTATTAGGAGTTGGAATGGATATTTTTTAATTGGAAATGCTTTTTATTTTTTTCATTATTATTTATTGAATAAGTGGGACAGTCTTGGATAAGGCTTTTTGCGGTTCTTAGTATTAGTTCTTGCATTTAATATTTATTATGGGTTGAGATGGGCATCTAGGGCAGTGCGGAATTTAATTAGTTAATTTTTATTGTTGATGGACGTCCCTAATTGAAGCGGATTCTATAAGTATTATAACTTATATATTCATGATTGTGGGACGTTCAGAGGGTTAATGCGGCTTCTATTATATTATTATTATCATTATTATGGTTGATATTATTATTATTATTAAGGTCTTAACATACTGAATATTATTTTATTTTAATTTATTTGGATTGATGGGATTCTAAGTGCCATGTGGTCCTTAATTATTTATTCTTAATTATTAAGTTATTGTTGGTTGACTGGGACGTCTAGATAGGCCCATGTGGCTCTTCATTATATATATTCATTAATTATTTTAAAATTATTCCTTAATTTTAATTTTTATGGTTGAATGAACCAGCTTGGATCTCGTTCGTTATTCATTATATATATATTTATATATATATATATTATATATATATATTATATTATATATATATTATATATATAATATTATATATATATATATTATATATATATATACAGGGTTGGATAATAATAAATTTTTAGAAAAATATTTTTGCTACCGCTGCTGTAACTTTTTGGTTTCTGTAGATTTTTTGTTTTTTTTTTTGATTTTTTGATTAGTTATGTCGATATTATTATATTTATTAATATATAATTATTATAGTATATATTATATATATTTCAGGATATACGTACTACGGCTCTATATAATATATCCTGGTATCTTTAATATATTGATAATATCTATTATGATATAATTACGTTATATATTATTAAATTCTACTTTATTTGAAGTAAGTAAGTTACGAGTATATCATCTTGATAAGAGTGTCCATTCCACTCGTAAAAATTTAGAATTAGAATTTAATTAATGATAGTATTATAATTAGAACCCAGTGGGCCTACCTATGATGTCCGTCACACCAACAGTATTATACTAGATGATAATTCAAAACCGCATTGGCCCCTCTAGATGTAGCTGTAAATTCATTGTAAGCGTAATAAAATAAGAATTCAAAAGCCGCATGGGCCTATCTAGAATGTCGCAGTCAACGCCAATAATAATTAATAATTTAAGATAATTATTAAGAAGTGCATTGATGCCATTAGAATGTCCAGTCAAATCTATCATAAAGTAAGAATAATACTTATAAGAAGCGCATGGTCCTTTTGAGAGTAGTAATTCACCAATTAAATTAATATTAAGAAGCCGCATTGGACACTCTAGAATGTGACCAACCTATAAATATATAAATAGAATAACTTAAGAGCAGCATGGAGTAATTAGACTGTCGCAGTAAACAATACAAATTAATATTTAAAAAATAATAATCTAAGAAGCACTTGATCGCATGTTGAATGTCAAAATAAACTCATAATAAATAATAATAATATCTTAAGAAAATGTTGACTTTTTTTTGACTGTCAGTCAACCAATAAAAATTAGATAATTGAGAAGCGCATTGGCCTCTCTAGAATGTCCTAGTTAACCATAAATAAATTAAATTAGAATATTTTAATAATAATTAGTGTAATTAGATGAATAGTATTTATATTAAAGCAATGGGCTACTAGAGTCTAGACTGTCGGTAACAATAATTATAAGATAGAATAATATTCAGAAGCGATGGGCTATATTGACTGCCAGTCCATCCCATAAATTAATATTAAAGATAAATTATTCTTATTATTAATTATTATGGTTGACTGGACAGTCTAGATAGGCCATGCGGCTTCTGAATTATTATTCTTATTTATTAATTATTATGATTGACTGGGACATTCTATTCTAGAGGGGGCAATGCGACTTTTTAATTATTATCTTAATTATAATTATTGTTGGTTACTGGGAAATTATGGTAGGCCTCGTTGCCTCTAATTACTAAATACGATTCCTTATTACATTATTATTAATTAAAATTATTCTATTCTTATTTTTATGTGTTGAGGGGGTGGACTGGAAATTCTAAGAGGACCAATGAGGCTCTCTATTATTATTTTTTTATTGTCGACTGGGTACGCCCTAAAAGGACCATAGTGGTATTCTTAAATCTATTTTATTTATAAACAGTTGACTGGGAATTCTAGAGGGATCAAAGAGCTTATTATTTTTTAATTATTCTTATTTTGGTCGACTGGGACAGTCTAGATAGGCCATGCGGCTTCTTAGTTATTATTTTTATTTATTTTTATATATGGGTTGACTGGGACATTCTAGAAGGGGCCAATGCGGCTTTACTTAATTATTTAATTTTTAACTTGTTTGACTGGGTACACGTCTAAAAAGGACCATGCGCTTCTTAAGTATTATTCTTATTTTGTATTGAGTTGACTGGGAAGTTCTAGAGGGGTCAATGCGGCGTCTTATTATTATTTTTTAATTATTATTATATATATTATTATATGGGTTGACTAGGGCAGTCTAGATAGGCCCTCCTCAATGTAAGTTTATTCTTATTTATTATTTAGTTATGGGATTTGCTGGGCATTCTAGAGGGGAATGCGGCTTCCTATTATTAATTATCTTTATTATTCTTCCACTTAAGTGGAACCTCCTTAAGGTATTATTTCTTATTAATTACCCGCTATCATGGAACAACGGTAGAACAACTGAGTTAATTAAGAGCTGCGATTACTTTTTGAATGTCCAGTCAACCATAATAAGTAGGAATAATACTTAAGAACGCATGAATCTAATTTAGCCTGTACATCACGAATGAAAATAATAATTAAAGCCGCATTGCCTCTAGAATATCGCGTCACCATAATAATAATAAATAAAGAATAATACTTGAAGAGCCGCTGCCTATCGTCGACATGTCCCGTCAACAATAATAAATATATAATAGCTAATTAAAAATAATAATTAGGGAACCGCATTGACGTCTCTAGAAGTAGCAGTCGAATCATAATAAATTAAGAATAGATACTTAAGAAGCCGCATGATCTTTTTAGACTGTCTCAGTCAACAATAAAAATTTAATTAAGAAGGCATTTTAACTTCAGATTCCTTTTCATACTCATAATAAATATCAATAATAAATAAGATAATACTTAGAAGCGCATTGGGCGTGTCTAGACTGTCCAGTCAAATATAATTAATAATTATAAATAATAATTAAGAAGCGCCTGACCCTCTAGAATGTCACAGTAAATCATATATATATATGAATAATCTTAAGAGTGCAGGTCTTTTAGATCAGGTCAGGTCACCAAAAAAAAATTAATTTAAGAAGCGATTAGCCTCCTAATGTCCCAGTCAACCCATATAAATAATAAATAAGAAGTAATAAGAAGACGCATGGGCCTATTAGACAACTTCACCTATTCTTATCGTCAAAGCCAACATTACTTCTAGTTGCTTTACTTGCGCATATAATAGTTTTTATAATGTCTTTTCTAATAGGGCTGCTAAAATTGTAGACAATTTAAAATACTGGACTAAATTTATATTATACAATTTATACAAAAACAATATATTATATGATTTAGTCTGTATCTGGCATTATTTCAAATTTTTTAACCCTATGGCCATAGCTCTGGTTCAAATCTACAATGAATCATAACACAGAACACTTAAAGAATGTTTAGACTTACGGGTTTAATGCAAGTAGTGTTGTGACAAATTGAAAAATATATTTAAAAAATTCATAATATTATATAGTTTTATTTTAAGTTTTTTATTAAATATCTATGTTTTTCTTTTCTATAACAAAAAAAATAAATAAATAAAAAAAAAATGAAATAACTAAAAAATAAAAAAAATCAAAAAAATCAATAAAATAACAAAATCAGTTTCTTTATAAAATCAAGTAAATGAATCAATTGATTTTTTTATTTGATTTTTTTCTTGCCTATATGTATATATATACTATTTATATAAGTATTATATTATATATATATTTATATATATTATTATATTATATTTATATTATATATATATAA
Source organism: Trachelipus rathkii (assembly GCA_015478945.1). Classification (NCBI taxonomy): domain Eukaryota; kingdom Metazoa; phylum Arthropoda; class Malacostraca; order Isopoda; family Trachelipodidae; genus Trachelipus; species Trachelipus rathkii. Next base: position 44,626 of record JABUQX010017951.1, read on the forward strand.
TTATATTATATATATATATATATATATATACATTATATATTATATTATCACGAATCTGAAAATCAAAAAAATCACACCTTGGTTCTAATTGCAGTTGGGCACTTTTATTGCACATAGCAAAACGGCTATACATAGTCAAACTTTATATATATATATATATACTATATATTATTATAATATATATATAATATATAATATTTATATTATATATATATATAGTATTATATATATATATATATATATTAACATGTTACCTACAACTATCATACAACCTTAAAGGGGGTCAGTAGACTACTAGAGATCACGTTGAGAGCAATGAACTAACATGACGGATTTCGTTGCGAGCAATGAAACTTAACTCTAGACTGATTATGTTGGCGAGCATGAAACAACTAGATGGATCACGTTGCAGAACAAGGAAACGTTAAGGTAGAAAAGTTACGTCAATATTGTGAAATTATTGTCATTTTTTACCAGAAGTACGGACTTCTTAATATTACTTGCAATCCTACAGATGGTATGGGCAATAAATATATATATATATATATATATATTATTATATATATATAATTTATATATATATATATATATATATATATTATATATTATAAATTATATATTATATATATTGGCAACTAGCCTATATACGTTACTCATGTAGGTATTACATAGTGACTGTGGATACAGACAAACCGCCAAAGGTGATTTGGAAACTGCATTTCTCATATTATAATATATATATCAAATGTATGTATATTATATATATATATAATAATTATATTATATATATTATATATTATATAATATTATATATATATATGTATATTATATATATATATATTATTATATATATTTTATTTATTATATATTTATATATATATATATATATATAATTATATATATATAGTAATATATTAATCTACAGGGTGATTCAATTATGGTAAAATGGTAACTGATAAGAAATGCAAAAATAAAGGCAAAAGTTCCTATAAAGGTATATGATGTACTTTGAGACAGCCAGGAAATATGTTTTTTTCTATAATAATTTTTGTTATATTTGAATCAAGTAGGTTTCAAACCCTATATTTGGGATGCGGTATGTTGTGTGTATGTTCTAATGATTCGACAAAGAAGTTATCCATGATATAAATTTTAAATGGCGGCTTTAAAAATATGAGGCGACATTCCATGAAAACGGATATAGGTAAAAATGTTAAGGAACCAAAAAAGAACCATGTGTCAAACAAGAATAAAATGTATAACATCAAACATGTAATACTATCAGAGATGTAAATTTTAATAATTAAAATATATTATTGAATAAAGATCTTCCCAAATGGATATATCCTCAATGAAGTTCAGCACATTATTGACGCAAACAACAACTCTTGTATACAATAAATGCCATAACCTGTCTTGTTTGGTGTTCGCTGTAAATGGTACTCATTGATGTGTGTGTCTCTTGACGTGTTTTCTTTTTCGTTATTGAATATGATCGTTATTAGATCGTAATTACTCTGAACTAGCTGAATCATTAATGTATTGGATGGACGACGCAATAGTTGTGCGCAAGACGTTTTGTACAAGAGAATATCCACTCGGAATTGTCCGAAGCGCAAGGTTTTTTTGCCACTATTCATCAACGGTTTTTGAAAGTATTTGAGTCATAAGATCACACTATTCAGACACCAATCTACTAGGGATGTTGATTTAGAAGAATTAGTTTTAATGAACTTTTCTGAGCATCTGAAAGAGAGCGAGAATTGTCCTGAGTTTAAAATTGAATAATCTAGGTATTTGGAGGTTACTATCACCGAGCAAGCAGTTACAGCAGTATCAGTCCATCAGGTGCTACTGTTATTGCAGTGATGTATGCTCCTTGTTGTTTTTGTCAATGGTTTTTGACCAATGTATTGACGCAAACTTTTTAACGAAGGTTTATTTTAACCGACTAGGCTCATTTTACAGAAATGGATCGTTACGTTATAACGAACCCTTTGGGGCAGACAAGATATATGGCATTAATAGAATGTCAGAAATGTTTTCAGTACTTTGGCAGGAGTTTGTAACGAGATTATTACGTTGACTTCTTTCAGGTTAATGGCATATATACTTACTTTTGAACATGAGTCGTACCTTGTTTGATATGTATTTTCGTTGCGCCAAAAACATGTGGTTATATACATGGATCGGCTCCTGACACTCAGTGCTGGTAGTTCGTGAACCTTGATGAGACCTTTCCAATCATGGATAGGTCGAGGTGGCAGTTACCGTGGCAGCAAAGTAGTAGCTAAATCCTTTGGATTATTACCTTTTGGGACATTTAAAGACCATAGTAAACTCTTTCCAATTACACGTTGAGACGCTCGATTAAGGATTATAACGGAATTGAACACGATCAATACCAGACTCTGGAATATTGAAGATTGCGGCAATCGGCCTGGCCGCGTGCATTGGGAATAACGGAGGTCATTTCACGTATCTTAGTTTTTTGGATATCATATTGTAGTGCTTTAGAAACAATAATAGTATTATATGTTGTACAAAATTAAACCTATCCTACAATAATAATAACATGTTTATTTACACCTCCTATTCGAATGAGTTATTTCGTTTCCTTAAATATTTTAACGTCGCTTTTAAATTGAGTTTGTCATTACTTGGTTCGTGGATACCAGATATTTAGTAAGAACGTAAGATTTGTATTTCTTGTAAAATCGTACATTGTATACCCTTTATAAGGAGCTTTTACCCTTTTGATTTTCTTATCAGTTATCAAAAAATTTTACCATAATTTCGAATCGCAAAAGATGGCACGAGTCGGGGTCTCTCGGCCTCCCGGTGGAGGGGATGCCGAAGAGATCCCCTCTGTCGTCGGCTCGAGCCTAAATGGGGAAATATATATTTAAAGTTTAATTTGGTGCCTAAGTAAGTGGGTCGGAATTTTAAAAAAATTTCGATAGGTAGCTCTATGATAGGTAAATAAACGTTTTAAGCGTTAAAAAATATAGATATTTTTCTATTTTATTTATAAGTGTACATGTGTGTAATGTGGTACATCTTTTAAATCTACCTTATGGGTATTCTTAAGTATATATATATAATATATATATATTATATATATATAAATATATTATAATTATCTGTTGTTTATATATTATTATATATATATAACTTTTTTTCTTAAAACTAAAGAATACCTTAGGGTTAGATTCGCTGAAGATGTAGAGATGTCGGGTCTCCTCGGCCTCAGGTGGACGACGGGGGGACTTCGCCCTCCCTTCGTCTCCTGGTAGGCCCATATTATGTAAAAAAAACGGAAAATATCTTAAAAATAAAAAAAATTTTAGCTTCCAAAAAATTTATTTAATATGCATAGAGGTACCTGTCGAATTTTTTTTAAATCCGACCTCCCGTTCCTTGACCCAAACTACTTTGTCTATATATACGTATATATATATATAATATATATAATATATATAATATAATATATATATATATATATATATTATATATATTATATATATTATATTTATTATATTATATATTATTAATAGAAAACCCTACCAAACAAACCTTGAACAAAATTATTTTCAGCATGTTCTTTTCTTTAATAAATGTTAGCTAATTACCTTATTCTATAAAGCTTCATTTACATCGTTTATTTAGAACTTAAACGAACTTCTTTATAATTAAACTTTCACTCAATTTATACCGCCTCTTCCCTTAATAATACCGTGAATAAAAGATTGCTTAATAAATATATTCATAAACAAACTCTTGGATGAAATTGTGAACCATTATTTGATACCTTCTACGGTTCAGCCATGTACCTAAAATAAACAGGAACTTACAAAACTGTTTATCAACTCTTCAGCTCACCTAAATTATTTTAAACTTTGTCAATTCAATTCCTTTAAAACACATAAAGATCCTGCCTGCTCCTTGGTTTTCGTCGTCGTTTAAATTTCATGTGGTGCTTGCAGAACACGTTGAAGTAAGCCAGAGACCCAACTCGTCAGGATGGAATGAGCATAGAGGCGTGTCGGCTAGAACGGGTTTACTTTTCACCAATCCCGCATCTAGTATTAGAAACCATAGTTTCATAGCGTTTCACTATAAAATTAAACAATATTTCCCTAAAAACTTTTAACCAATTCCTTGATTTGAAAATTCTGGAATCACTCATATTGCAGTCTCAACATTTCCAACAGTGATAAGTGGGTTCTTTAATCACTGCAACTTTCATAACGTTAAAAGTGGTATTTATTAATCATTTCCCTTTTTCAGATAAGATTGTTTTATATAAGTAGATATGTTTATTTTTGTAATTTAATAAAAAGCAATAAAAAAACCAGAACAAACAAAAAGCAATAGTGCACTTCCCGAAACGTCGACTTATAACTTTTTATCGCATTATTGATCATTGTTAATTTGGAAAAAGTTTCATCCCTATATTTGCTTGTGTGCTTGCTGTTTTAGTTTTAAGGATTTAATAAAGTAAAACATTTAAGAAAAGTTTTATTAATCAATAAATTACTGTTTAGAGCATTGGTTTCGTGCTATAACAATCAAATTAGCATATTATTATTTATTTATATATATTATATATTATATATTATATATTATATATATATCTATATAATATATATATTATATTTTATTTTATATATATAATATATATATACTATGATATATATATATATTATATTTGAGTTTTAGCCCAAACAATCTATTAGATAAATTGTGTTTCCAGGGTGAGGAAGGGGACCCATTTAAATGCCCAACCACTCGTTTTCCACTTCCGCCCTTATAAGAGATATTTTAACAATGGATTATATACTTATTTGCATAGTATTGAAATTCAATATAAGAAGGTTGTGCTTGAGAAATATAACTTTTTCGCTGAGAGTCTGCTTCTCTTGTCATCTATATATTAGCGCCAGCATTGCTAGAATACTTCTATTGGAACACTAGTTGGCAGATATTTCCTTGCAGGTTTACTCAAAAGTGGGAATAAACTTTTGCTAACTTTCCACATGATTAGGATCTCATTTGATTCTAGTATTTTTCTTGTTTGTGTAGTTTTTCATCATTTGCACTACATCTTTTGGTATGCGTGTGTTTCTTCATCATCACTACTGGACTGTAAATTCTTCCAGTGAATTGTTATTGATTTACTTGTAAAGGTATTGGGTTTGTAGATTTCGTTTTTTCATTTAAATGGGGTGGAATTTGTAGACGTGCGTTGAAGTTTTTTCAAGGTGGCATGCACCCATCCGATTTAACTTTTCTACTATTGGTACAAAAAATTTGTTTTCTTTCCGAGAGTGGACCTTACAGTCTGAAGGTATTAAATTTCCACAGAACCAAGC
>JABUQX010017952.1:0-2500 GCA_015478945.1 Trachelipus rathkii
AAAAATTGCCATTCCAATACAGGAATTTTCTTTTCATTGATAATGCCTTCCTGATTAGTATTTGAAGGTACTTGGCAAATTATACTAATTATTAGTTATATTTAATTGTAGAATATTATATGTACTATCGTACTTCACTAGTAACTAGCTACTACTTAATCATCACTTTCCTTACTCATATATCAATCATATTAATTTGCCATAATTTCTATTTCAAAGCATAAAATATTTCTACTACTTCATTCTCATTAATATCATTAGAATTAAAATAATAAGTACTAGTAGTATATCCTTGGGGAGGTTCATTAACTACGTATATAAAGTAATTAATTATCTTGTTTTGATATATATACTGTCTAAATTGGATTCCTTTATCTGTTCACTTACCCTGCACAAACCTTCAAACCTCTAATGCTTATTCTTTATCAGCTCTCTATTATTCTACTGCGACTATTCTTATCAGAGAGTATAAAGATAATAATACCTCAGGAAAACTCAAATTAGTAGAAATAAATTGTAATGATATAATTAATAATTAATATGAATATATGGCCCTTTTATAGTTTTACCGTACACGATATTACATCATAATTAATAAGAAAATGGTTTGCAAAATACATACATATGTAAAATATTTATAACTTTTTCAGTAATTATCATTTTGTCACCATTTTATAATAGCAGATTCGAAAGCTTAAATGATTGATTTGTATTCTTATATAATTATAAATACACACATGTCAGAGGTCTATAACTAAGAATTCAGTTCTCACCGTAGTTCTGATTACTTCTTTAACTAAACTTCAGAACAGGATATATCAAAGTTATTGTATCTTCACGTCATTTTCATAGGTAAAGCAATATAATAATACATGGCAGACTATCGAACACATAAGAATATGTAAGAAATTAACAACAAACAGTCAATCTCACTTATCATATTTAATTAATAACTCTTAGTTTCCAATTAACAGCTAAAATAAACATACTGTGATGGGAAGCTTAATTTGAAAATATGTAAAATTAAAATAAAAAGTCTCCGTTTTTTTTATCGATTAAGAGAGATATTAACATAAGACTCTACTTCCAAGAGAATTCCCCAGAGTGATATCTTCATAATATAATATTGAAGTTCTATGCGTGATGTATTTATGGAGGGGTGTTGAACACTATTGATATAGATAATATCTCACTGCTAATAATAATAAAATCAGATTTCAAAAACTTATACATGAGTTAATAAATAATAATATAATGCACACATAATATCCAAAATTATCAATAATCAAAAAAGGTCATTGATTCAAATCGCTAGTCATGAGCTAATAAAAAGGATAATAATATGAAATTTATAAATCAACAAAATTCATAAAATAAATCAATTTCGTCGATCATAAAAATCTTTCAAATAAAAAAAAATCAGCTTTATGAGATATATTTAATAATCAAGAAAATAGTGATTAATAAAAGATGGGAGGAATAAATTACATATATATGACAATGAGGAAAAATAGATTAACATAACATGGAAACTCATTTAATTTAATCTATATATACTAATAACTCTTGAATATATTTAGCTCTCTAAATAAGAATAAATTCTATAGTATAAATTGAAAATAATCTGAATCAGAACTACATTTAAAGTAAACAAATTCCCAGAATTAATAAACACCAGCATTGATTAATTATACAACTCAAATTTCACTGTTTATGAGTTTTTATGAGTAAACATTTTCGTGCTACATAAGAAATTTTAATTACATAAATCTATATATGATGGATAATTGACTGGTTAGCCTCATAAGGGCAAAACACAAGTATCTCTTGCGACATATGATGTGGAACAAAAATTACATAAATGTTGTCTCTTTGCTTAGAGTTCACATCCTCGCGTTATTTCTACAGATTACTCATAGTTCAGCGTTTAGTGGTGATTAAACGTGCACTTCTGAGGGAGGCTTTGTCTGGGGTTCATAGTTACCTTTGGGCAGGGTGTTTAGGTGTCGCAGTGAAATTCCATTGTCTTTTCCCTGTGATTTGGGGTCCATTGGCGATATGGAAAAATTTAAATTTTGGACAACGGCTTAAATATCATAGTAATCATTTTATTTGGGTGAAGAAACACTCTCACAAATTCGGATTCTTTTCTCAAACTACTTATTTCCATTACGAGAACCGAATTATTACTTATTTTAGAGGAGGACTCTCGGATCTTACTGTTATGCTCTTTACATGGACTACAAAAACTGTAATACAATTTTTGAAAATATTGGGATTAAAAACTCTCCTCCGGTATCGACCAGCAGGTCTCTTTTTATACGCTGAATTTTAGAAATTTTTGTGGGACTTCCCTAGCATATTCTCTATTCAATTTGATGATTTCAATATGCTCAGTGGAAGTGACGTTGTACTTAAATATATAAGGATTTATGTTGAAAGTTATATCAAATTAATTTTTATTATTTTACATTTCTTTATAGTTACACGAAAGTTCATA
>JABUQX010017952.1:7500-17212 GCA_015478945.1 Trachelipus rathkii
CCCTGTGTAGACCTGCTTGCCTCTGAGTGGGGGCGTGGGAGAGCCTTGCCAAGAGGTCACTGTTCAAGATTGACGTTTGGGCCTTATTTCTTTCTGGCAAGATAGTAATGCTTTCACTGAGAAAAATGGTAGATTTTCCTTTTAGCCTCTGCGTTGGTCTAGTGGTCAACACGCTTGATACAAACTGCGAAGGTGAGTTCGAACTCAATTTAGGGGAGTTTAATTGTTCTAACCATTTTACGAACTGTGAGCTTATGGTTTAGCAGTTCTAAATTGTGTCTGATACCGTTACTCCCGAGTAGCACTCTGCTGTGACCCTGATCCCGAGTGGGGAGCGGGGAGATCGTGCCAGAGGTTCACTGTCAAGATGACTTGCCTTATTCTTTCGGGAAGATTAGTAATTCCTTTCATGAGAACAATGGTAGATTTCCCTTAGCCTCTCGTTGGTCTATGTGGGTAACACGCTCTGGCACAAACCTCGATGGGTGCGGGTTCGAAACCGTTCTTTGCTCATAATTAGGATTTAATTGTTAGTCTTCATCTATTTTTACGAAACTGTGAGTCTTATGTTAGCAGTGTCCTTAATATTTGTTAGCTTGATATTTTGTTTACTCCCTGAGTAAAGGCAACCCCTGTTGTTGCCCTTGACCTCGAGTGGGGGCGGGAGATTGCTGCCATGAGGTCCACTGTGCAAGATTTGACTTGCCTTAAAGTTCATCCTTGGGAAGATAGTATCTTCAGAGAAAAATCGTAGATCTTCCTTTTAGCTCTCTCGGTTGGTCTTATTGTGGTAACACGCTTGCGCAATTACAAAGCTGTACGAGGTTGCCGGGTTCGAAAAACCCAATCTAGGGGAGTTTAACTTGTTTTGTTCTTACCATTTTTACGATTACTGATGAGCTTATGTTCAGCAGTTCTAAATTTTGTTACTTGATACGCGTTACTTCCCCGAGTAAGCACCCTGTGTGATCCCTTGACCCGAGTGGGGGCGGGAAGATCTGCCAGAGGTCACTGTCAAGATTTACTTGCCTTATTCTTCTGGGAAGATGAGTAATCCTTTCAGAGAAAAATGGTATGATTTCCTTTTAGCTCTCGTTGGTCAGGTGTACAGCGCTTGGCTGAAATCACAAAACGCGAGGGTTGCGGGTGTCGGAAACCTCATTGGGGGTTTAATTGTTCTTACCATTTACGAACTGTGAGGCTTTTGTAGGCAGTTCTAAATTTGTTTTACTACTGATACCGTTACTATCCCCGATTAGCACTCCTTGTGTTGACCTTGACCGGTGGGGGCGGGGACATTCGTCCTAAGAGAGGCTCCACTGACAAGTAACTACGACTGGGTTTCTTCTTCATGAAAGAAGTAATCTTTCAGAAATGGTAGATTTCCTTTCAGCCTCTCGTTGGTCTAGATGTTAACGCTTGGTCTATCCAACACTGCGAGAGAGTGCGGGGTATACGTAATACGAGCATCAATTAGGGTGAGTTTTAATTGTCTTAATCCTTATTTTACGAATTCTGTGAGCTTATGGTTATGCAGTTCTAAATGTTTTGTTTACTGATACCCGTTGTTACTCCCCCGAGTTACATCCCTGTGTGACCCTTACTCCCGACGTGGGGGCGGGGAGATCACCAAAAGTCACTTCCAAGATTGGAAACATAGCCAAAAAGTTCGCTGTATAATGGAAAAGTTTCAGTAATTTGAAACAATTGAGATCATGTTTATATAAAATGGGATTTAAATATTAACCTTAATCAGTTTCATTTTGATAAAGAATCTCCTAGAATGCGTTTGGAAACCATTAGGTGATTTTACTTGTTCTGTTACCATTTTACGAACTGTGAGCTTAAGAAATAAGATTCCAGGAAGTTTGTGATAATGATCAGTATTGCATCTTCCCCGAGTAGCACCACTTTGTGTGACCCTTGACCGAGAGGGGGCGGGGATCTGCCATCGAGGTCACTGCTTAAGGATTCGGACTTGCCTTCTTCTTCTGGGAAGATATAATTCTTTTCTAGAGAAAATGCGTTAGATTTCCTTTTAGCCTTCGTTTGGTTCTAGCTGGTCATACTAACGCTTGGCATACAACATGCGAGGGTGTTCGGGTTCGAAACTCAATTTAGGGGAGTTTAATTTTGTTCTTACCATCTTTACGAACTGGGAGTCTTGATGTTACGCTGATCTAGAATTTGTTTACTTTTGATATCAGTTTCTCCCCGAGTAGCAACCCTGTGTGACCCTGACCGCGAGTGGGGGCGGGGTGAGAATCTGCAGAGGTTCAGCTGTCTTAAGATTGACTTGCCCTATTCTTCTGGGAAGAATAGTAATCTTCAGAGAAAAATGGTAGATGTTCCTTTATAGCCTCTCGTTGGTCTAGTGGTAACACGCCTTGGCAGAATATACAACTGCGAGGGCGGTCGATAAACCCTCAATTAGGGGAGTTATTAATTTTTGTTCCTTTACCAGTACTAGTTTACGACTGTCGAGCTTATGTTAGCAGTTCTATAGATTTTGTTTGATCTTTGATACTGTACTCTCCTAGTAGACACCCTGTGTGACTCCCTTGACCGCCGCGAGTTGGGGGCGTGGGCAGATTCTGCCAGATGGTCACTGTCCAAGTTGACTTGCCCTTATTCCTTCTGGGAGCATAGTAATTTGCTTCAGAATGAAATAAGAGGTAGAATTTCCTTTTAAATGCCTTCTCTGTTGGTGCTAGTGTGTTATACACAACCCGCTTTGGCTTCCATAAATAAGGCAAACTTGCGATGGTGTTGCGCGGGTCGAGAAACCTTTCCATTAGGGGAGTTTAATTTGTTCTTATCCGATATATATATAATTATTAAAAAATAATCAAATATATATATTATTGTTTATTTTATCGTTATTTCTTAGTTTTATATTATATAGTCCATTATTTTATGTCGCCTATTAAAGGGCCAGTGTTGTTGTAGAGTTATGGGTTGTTATTTCTCGAAAAGTATATAAGTAAACAAAAAGACTAATATATTAGAAAGTTCTACGGGAAAAGACTGCTTTAAATACCTTGTGCAGTCGAATCCAAGATCTAATTTGAATCAGCCGTCCAAAGCTTATTATATGTAAGTTCATTATCTTTAGTGAAATTAAACTAACGAATACGCTAGATGTAGATACCGCACTACGATATCAGGAGTCGGGGTCTCTCGGCCTCTACAGGGTTCAGCAACTTGAAGAATTTTGAAATTTTGATTATCCCTGACTTGTTCCTGTACTGTTCCGCTGACCAAGTCCCGCAATTTTTTCTCCTGACCAGCGTGTTCGATTAGTTTTTGGCGTCTAAAAATATCTATTAATTCATCTTATTGTCACTCTTATTACTTTCATTTCATTTATCATTTTAAACTTTATTGTAATTTTGATTTTATTTTACTTATTTTAAGTTATTCATTTATTTCGTCATTGATGGTATGATATCTCTTTTTTAGAAAAGACGTATTTTTTTTTCTTAGTAGGTTGTTAAGGAATAAATTATTGAGTAACCGTCCAACCCACTCCGGTTATATAAAATTTAAAATATCTTAACATAAAGTTAATACAGTTTTTATTCTATACAAAAAGAAATAATTAAAGTTTAACTTTTAGCCTAGGTGAATAACGTCCACTGTGATCACAAAAGTTCTAAATGGGGAGATTTAGGTTAACTTTTTCTTTCAAGCATCTGAATTTTTGATTGTTATAGCGTCTTCCCTGGTTCAAAGCTTTCAGTTTAACATCTTTTCTTTGCTCTTCAAATTTGTAGATCTGTAATGGAAATTTCTTTTTCAACCTTTTTTATTCTCTTCTTCTTTTGTGTTCTGTTTTTGACTTCTTTGAGATGTTCTTCACTATCTCCTAGAGCTTCTTACATTTGCCAAATTTTATTTATAAAACTTACAATATTTTTTCTTTAGGTTTGATAGGAAGTTAAAATAATAAAAAAACATTAATACCTAAAAAACTGCAAATTTTAATGTGATTAAAGTATTTGACTGGTAAAAATTTTAAATAAATTACTGTAAGTGTAATAATACGTACTTTTAAGAATTAATAAGAGAATATATATTTTACTTTACCTTTCATTAACTAATTTATCTAAGAAAAATTGGAGAATACATGAAATTTTATGAGATTTAATAAAATGCAAAGTGTATTATTTTTCTGAGAAACATTTTATACATAAAGGTGACAATTGAACGATAAAAAATAAATTTAATAACCGAGAAATTAATGTTTAAAATATATAAACATTAATTTGTTATAATTTTCATCAATCCATTAGCAAATAAGAAAAAATACACAAAATGATAATATAGAATAAATAAAAACATTCAAAAAGAACCTTGATAGAAGAAAATTTTATGTTAGACTAATTGTTTATTTTGATATAGGGTACTGCCCATTTAGATTTTAGAAGTGCTGGTTTGCCAACAGATTAGTAAGGGTTAGGTCTGGAATTTAATTGATAATTTAGGGGTCATTAGCGCGTGTCAATAAGAACTTTGTTGTTATACCTATAATTAACGAGAAACAAGTAAGTAAGCGCATTAGGACATACAAACTATTAAACGTGATATAGAAATCTTATATTTTTTAATCCTATATTATTTTCATCCAAAACAAAGAAAGGAGAATACCATAGCCTTATGCAGATCGTCTCAATACCAGTTATTTACTAGTCATTATTTTTGTTTTGTTTTGTTCATTACTCTACCTTTCTTCAGGGCATTGACGCGTAGGATATAAATTTATTTGAAAGTCTAATCGCAATGAGACAGGAACGAAGCACGGACACAGCACAGATATATGGTACGTTGTACATTTTCCTTTTCTATTATATGCCGGATTAATAAATGAGTAAATATACAAATAAATCAGTTAATTATTTTAGTTTGCTTTTCCAAAACTGATATTAATAATTCTTTATATTCATTCTAAATTTTGAACCTATCTAATCCTTAATAAGGATCAGTCAACTGGCTTCCAAATTTTCCTCCCATTTGTCAATGGAGTAAGTAAGCTCAGATTATCCGTACTGGAATGACATAAGCGTAACTTTGATAGATTGACAGCACTTGAGGTGCTTATGTTGAATACAATAGTAATCAAATATATTCTTTTTAGATGTGTATATACTGATCCTACCACAACCAGTAATATGATAAGACTATTTTTTTCCTAAAATACTCTGGTATCATATAGAAAAATTAATAGAATAATTATATTATATTTTAATTATTAATTTATAGGCATCTAATAGACAAACTTAAGTTTTACCATATAATAATAATTTTAGATTGAACAGTTTGTGATTCAGTTATTTGACATTTCTAATAATAACGCTAAAAGAATCATATCTCTTATATCTGTGTGAGGGGAGAAAGAATTCAACATCGGTATGTCTTGCGTGTGTAGAAGGGACTAAAGACGGTGGTTGTTGGTTTGGCTTGCCACTCTTAATTATCTTTTTGCCAGTGAATGACATAATGCATGGCCAACGAAGAAGTTTGATTGATGATACAGAGAGGCTTCTTTTTCGGGAAAATGTATGAATCTTCGGGCTACTGGAATGTCAGAGGAATAGATGTTGAGAGAGAGGTCATAGAAAGAGGGAATTTGATTTGCTTGCTGTGATGACTGAAACAAAGATGAAGCAAACGGTGAAAATGAGTGTGTGGTGTGAAATGTTGTGTGTGTGCTAGTGTGAAAGAATGAGAGGGGGAAAGAAGGAGTTGAAATCTGATGAGTGATTGTGGTACAGAGCATGGTAGATTTTGTGTGTTTGAGTACTAGATTTTAATGTTTATTTAAGTTTGAAAAGGTCAGGATGTGTGGGTGTGACATATGGTCCTGAAGGTAATATCGAAGAGAGCGGCGATTTTTGGGATATCTGTTTACCGTATGGATGAGGTGATGGAGCTTTAGAATTTGTTGTGGTTGGGTGAATGATGGTTTGGGTGGTAAATCAAAAGGATGGTTGAACAGCGGCTTCAGGCAGTCGGGGAAGAAAATGAGAATGGTAGGAAGAGAATGATTTCTGTAGCAAAGAGGTAGTGTGTTAAGTATACTTTTTTAAACATAAGAGTATTCATAGTATCTAGAGTTGGTGTAGGTATAGATGGTATACGAAGTGAAGTATGATCGATTTTGTTTTGGGTTGATGATGATGATGATGAATATGTGTTGGATGTTAAATCAAGTGGGGGGTAGGAATGGGATTGTAGGATATTATGTTGTTTATGCAATTTTTGTGGATGACCTTGGATGGAGAGAAGGTGATAGGATGGAAGTGTCGACATTAGAGTGGAGAAATTGAGTTTCAGCAAGGTAATCAGGATTAAGTATTTAAGAGGGTTTGCGAGTAATAGTTGATTGTGAAATTTGAAATGAACAATCTGGAAGCACATGAGAAGCGGTTGTTGTAGTGCAAAAGAAGTTTGTGGATGTGATAAAGTGGAAATAAGAATGTTAAACAGTGAGTGGTGGAATGAAGAGGTGATGCCAGCGTTGGTTTAAAGTAAAAAAAAGGTGTGATTGAATGCTAAGCATGATGAGGTTTCAAAGAAGATGTTTGGATTAAATAGGAGGAAAAAGGAATATGAAAGATCCATACGTAGAGAAAAAACAAAGAGGTTAAATGATCAGTCTGGAAGGAGGATGAGTGGGATTACCAAGATAGGAGCGCGAAGGTTAAGAAGAGATAAGGGATTGCTTAAAAAATGTATAGGGATTGGTGCTTTCTAATGATGAAATGAATGTGGAGAGTGAGGAGGGAACACTTGAATTGCATAATTTTGGCAGTATGAAGAGGTGATAGGAATGTGTGTGGGTTTAGATGTGGGGATGGTATTAGTAAGGAGGAGGTAAGGTAGAGTGAGAAAGATGAAGAATGGTTAATCTGCAGGTATAGATAATTTACTGAGTGAAATGATCAAGAGGAGACGAGATGGGTTGATTGGATTTGGAGTGTGTAATAAGTGTTTTATGGAGAGTTTACTGCTTCCCGAGGGTTGGAGGGGCAGTAATGTAACCCTTATATGAAGGGTATGGGGGATAAGTAACTATAGAATTATGGTTAGTTTATGTTTAGTGTTTGTAGGGAAGTATATGCTGGTATTTTTGGTAGAAAGAGATAGAGATAGATAGCAAGGCTGATTAGTTGGCGAGGAACTAGGTTAGAAGTGGTAGAGGATGTGTGGAGTAAATCTTTACATTGAGAAAATAAAGGAGAAGAGAATAAATTGTTTTAAAAGTTTTATGGATTTGCACAGGCGTATGATAGGATTATAGGAAGTTCTATGGCAGGTATTAGTGATATATGGTGTTGGTTGGTAGGCTTCTGAATGGAATAAGTATGGTATGACGATGTGAAGCGTGTGTAAATAAATGGAGTCGAATTAGATTGGTTTAATATTATAGAGGAGTGAGGCAGGGATGTTTTATGTCTCTTGGTTATTCATTTGTATTGGATGGCGTTTTACTCGAAGATTGCCGTGCGTGTTGTGCTGGAGTGGATGAGTCGTTAGAATGATGGAATGGAGAGAGTGGAGGGTGCCTACTTATTATATGCCAACAGGTGGATGTTGGTTTTGTTGTGGTGAATCGTGAGAAGAGTTGCTGAAAAGAGTTTGAGGATTTGGCAGGGTGTGTAATATGAGGTGTTTAAAAGTAACGGCATTTGAGTGTATATAAGAGTAGGTTGTGAGTTGTGATAGTAGAGGACGTCCCGGTGTGAATGTTTTGTTACTAGTTAGAAGTCTGTAAAACAGCACGTGAGTATATGTTGTTTAACTTATTTTAGAAGTTAACTCTGATAAATAGAAATATTGATAAAGGGAACTGATGATGCACGGTGTAGTAGGAAAGTTGTGAATGGCTGGAAGGTGGTGATGCAATTAAATCTGAGTGAGCTAGGGTCCTACATGAGGGTGTGATTATTTTGTTACCATTGTGTTTCGATAGTTGGTAGATAGTCCGAGACCCTATGGTCTAAGGTATAGGGTTGTTTACAAGAACAACACTCCTCACGAGAAATACAAATTATATCTAATAGAGTCCTCCAAGGAGCCATTCTTCGTCACCTACTTTTTTAATTTTTATTTTTTACAATATCTCTTCCATCATTCTCCTTCTATAAAATTATAGTTATGCTAATTATCTAAAACCACATCATAAATCTTCTATAAACACGCATGCAGAGACTACATATAGTAATAATCACAGTGAGCAGTGGGCTATAACAAACAAATGACTGCATCACCTAAATCACTATTACCTACTCACTCAACAGAAGAGAATCTATAGCATCCACCCAATAATTTACTCCTGACCAACGAATAGACTCGGCTTCAAAACACAAGCCCCATCTAAGGTTTTGAAAACCTTTGATACATCTAAATGGACATATCATTCACGTCTTGACCCCAACAGTAGATGAAAGTATGGCTAGTGAACCCCGTTCAATGTGCTTAGATGGATCTGGGGCGTGTAAGGTGTGACAGAATTGATCAATATGAGGCATGAAGTATTAGAGGGTTATGTGGTGTGAAGAAAGGTGTAAATTAGAGAAATAAATGAAAGTACGTTTGAGATGGTTTGGTTATGTGGAAGGGATGAATGAAGTCCGTTGGTTAGCGGATGTATAGTGGGTCGTGTGTTGGAATTCGACCGCTGGGGACAAGAAAGTGATTTGATTCAGTAAGGATGCTGGAAGGAGAGAATGTAGTTTGGCGAGGCAGAATTAAGGTGAATATAGTGGAGTGAGGGGGGTTTTGTGAGGGGGTATGGTGTGTTCCTCGTGAACTCTAACTACATTGACGATATGCCATTGTGAGGTTCTGTCGCCCATGAAACTCTATGGTGGATTTTCGACTGAGAAGAGCTCTCAATTAGTGGTACAGAGGGGTGCGGTAAGGCTGGGCTTTCTTTTCGATTTTTGTCATATTCTTTACTTAGTTTGCATTTTCTTATTTACATTAAAAGGTAATACATACCTAATGTAAGATGCCTAGCGCACGCAAGATTAGTCCTTAACATCTAACGTTTAATTGGGATCAGCCTACTCTGCATCACCCTTTTACTATACATGCATCATCCGTTCGCCTTTTCATCCAACATATATCCTAAATATTTAAACTCCCCGACACTTGTTCAGCTGGCTGACCATCTAATATACTTTCAATGGCCGTCCTCATCAAACAAACTTACCCTCCTTATGTACGTTATTTCAACCCTCCTTTTACCCCCGGCAATATCTCTACCAATCTGCTCAACTCCTTCAGAGATTCAAACAAAACAATCACTTAGGGTAAGGCACCTATCACTCATTTTTTCCATCTTCTAAACCATTTCCTGCTACCCTCTCTATTTTTTTCATAACCATCCATATAAAATTGATAACCAGGGGACATAACAATCTGCTCACTCCCGTATTATATTAACCTCATTTTGAACCTATTTATTTCTAACACGCTTTACTAATCGTAATATATTTTGATTCATTATAGTATACTAGATTTTGATTAGGTTTGTCATTTTTTGTCTAATTCACTATGAACTGAGAAAATGCAGAGATATGTCAATTTATAATTGAAACATTTACATATTAAAAGTTTTAATTACACTATTATTGTAGCAGGGAGCAAAGGTTGCTATATAATGTAATGTTTTTACTGCGATTATTAATGTAATAATACATCA